>JBBBDQ010027371.1:0-16959 GCA_037127315.1 Ascarosepion bandense | reverse complement strand
AAGGTGGCAAGTATCTTTACCCAGTGAGGCTAGTAGTTTAAATGCTATACCTTTTGGATATCCCCAAACATATATATAAAGAATACTTTTTTTTTTTAGTCAATGAAAGATTTAAAAAATTCTATTGACCCATTTAGTTCCATGGGGTCCTCTTTTAGGTTTTAGTTGGTCAGCAACTTTTAGTAGAGATTCTTTTCATTAATTACTGATGAATCAGGTAGGGATTGATAATGTAATAAATCCTTTTAACAGAGTAACTACTCTCTTCCCAAAATCTATTTTTATAGAGGTTAACACCTAATTTACATATTTCTAGAAATCTCTCAGAATTCCTAGTTGTCAATCTGATGTCTATTTTTAATTTCCCTATTTTTGCAACTACTTCATGAATTAAAACTTTTTGTAATAACAAGGAGGACTCAGTAGAATCCCTTACTATAACTTTTTAAACATTATTAATATTATATATATATATATATATATATATATATACATCCTCGTAACAATGTGTTTTGATAGATGCATGTAATATTTGTCCACAAATATAAGTTAGAAAATGCAGGAAGTGCCCGGACTTTCATTACTTTGTATTTTCGTTGCGTACTAAAAGATAAATTTTGCTCTCATGCCCGGAAAAACGAAAAGGAGATTCATTTCTTGTTGACGCATGTGTCGATGACCTATCTGTGTAAGCTGCTTGTTCAATAGTCAGAATGTCACATGTTTGTGTGTGCAAGAAGAAAATTGGAGTTGATTCTCATTGGTTTAGAATTAACGATAACTATAATTGTTATAATTATTTTATTATAAATAATTTTTGACACTACGAATGATTTTTATTTGTTTATTTATGGACAGGACAACCGTCTCCTGTCATTGACTTACTTACCTGAAATATTTCATTTTTATTTTCAAATAATTTTTTATTTACCAATTTCTTTATCTCTGGTTACTTGAAAACCCCCAACTAGTAACTAGAGAATATTAATTTGTGGGATTTAATATTCTTTGTTTCTTTAAATGTGAAATACTTATTTTTTAAATAAATAAAACAATGACTATCAAAAGTTATGGGTGAGGGTAGGTTCACTTGTTGCGGTTATATGACGGGTGTATTAATTAGTATTGGAATAGTGTGCGTGTTCTTCCCAAAATAAAATCCACAAACAATCAAATATATATAATTATATATATATTGTTATGAAATTCTCAGACAAACAAAGGCATCGACACAAATAAATTCAAGACTGGTTGAATAAAACATGTAACAGTTACATCGATAGAATTACAAAATGTTAGTGATTCAATGTTATAAGAATGTAAGGTGTTTGATATGTGATCAAACGTAATGAATAAAGCTTCACAAAATGAAAGTGTCCTGGAAGTTTACTGTATCCGATGACTGATCAGGATACGTAATAAAATTGATCCTTGGGTTGCAACACAATTTAAATAAGTCTAGGATTTTCTTTGCATGATAAAAATGCAAGTGAAAGAAACCAGAGTTACATACTTTTGCACGTCCTGGAATTAGAATGCGAATAGATATCACGTTATTTAATAGACACGTTCAGTTTTCATTGTGAGTTTGTTAATGTGTAACTGGAAAGTGTATGAAAGGTCTGGACATTCTTTGGTTTTGTGAATATCAAAATTGAGACGAGTGTTACGTGTTAAAGTTTATGAACAATGTGTTCAGATAAATGTTCGTATGATTCCAGGAAAATATCAGTTCTTCACTGAAAGGAAGAAATACAAGGTATATTATTCAAGGGGTATGAAGTGGTGTGTTAGCAACAAGTTAGAAATAGATTGTGAAGTGAGTGATTTTTCTTTTTTGAATTTAGAATCCGAGCCGAGTAGTGTATTTATGGTGTGAAAGAGTGGTTGGTAAAGCTCGCGAAACAAAAATGCAGCTTAGAAGAATCAAAGGCTCAAGTGTCGTGGATTCCGATGGCAATGGAAAATCACTGAAGAAGGAACCAGAATATGCTCCTTATATACACGCAAAAGGGGGACTGGTCAGCTCAGATTCGAGCGTTCCCTTTACGCACCAACACCAATGCCCTAGCCAACGAGAGCGCCTGAATATCAATGTTCTTGAATTCATCCAACTCTGTGCACAGAGTTGGATGAATCAAAAATAGGAGGTCATTAGGATATTCCATTCCTACACACTCTTCGACTTTTGTAAACATCACGTAGTCAGAAATCGTTGTTTCGATTTTTGTTCTCATTGCAATGTTAGAAAAATTATTGTCATTAACTATAGTGATATGAACTGGGGTCGGTGAATCTTAGTTTTACTTAGATTTCTTTTAATTTAATTATTTAATTTAATTTAATTTTTATTATTGATTTAATTTATAATTTATTATTTTATCTAATTTAATTTATTATTTAATTAAATTTAATTATTTATTAATTATTTGTTAATCATTATTTATTAATTATTATTTAATTATTTATTTAATTCATTTAGTTATTTATTTAATTAAGTTACCTATTATTTTATTCTTTAGAGAAAAGGCTTACAAAATATTTAAATATCTGAAAAATATTTATTAGAGTTATCTCCCCTTGGTTATTCCACGTGATCCTTTTTCAGAATCGTTGTTCAAATTACTTCCCATCGCAGTGTTAGAAAATTTATTGTCGGTAACTACAGTAATATCAACTGGGGTCGGTGAAACTTAGTTTTACTTAATTTTCTTTTAATTCAATTTAATTAATTTAATTTAATTAAGTTACCTATTATTTATTTAATTTATTTTATTATTGAATTTAATTATTTATTAATTATTATTTATATTATTTAATTATTAATCAATTATTAATTGATTATTCATTAATTATAATTAATTTATTTATTATTTAATTTAATTAAATTATTTATTTATTTAATTAAAGAAACAATAATTAAATAAGTTACCTATTATTTTATTTAAAATATTATTCTTTAGAGAAATGGCTGTTATCTCCCACTCATTATTCCACGTGTGTTCCTTCCCAAAAAACGTCCAGCTGTACATTGCAAGAACAAATACATTTCAGTTGATAATATCAGCTTCAAGTGCTTCACTTTCAGGTAATGTTATCATTTTGTTTCTCATTTATTTTCGCTCAGGTCTTTTTGTAGAATCGGAAGTCTTAAAAATAGTTTAATTCTAACAAAGGCAGTAACAATTGTTTTGAAAATAAATGTCATTTTTTTGTAATATTCTTCTTTTTTCCATGAAATATATGTATTTATTACTTTAAATTTAAAAAAAATATTGACAAATTTAAATATTATGAATTTGGTAAACATTTTAAAATGTTGAAAAATGTAAAAGGAAACATTTAAATGATGTGATTTTTGTTTGAAAACATTTTGCTAGAGTAAAAAAGTAAAAATTTTTCTATCTCAAAATAAAAAAGGGAGTTTTGATTTAAAATATTCAGTTTTCAGGAAAAAGAAATCAACATTTGTTTATTGCATCTGGCTATTTTTATTTCCAGTTAAAAGAACATCTTAATATATTTTCTAACTTGAAAATTTTATTTACAAACATCACGTGTGTGCTAACGTCTAACTAAAAATTATTTTTGTAAAAAGATATTGCAGTGCGTCTAAAAGTTTGTACACGTGTCTCCAGTGGTGTAATGACCATTTATGCATTAGGTGTATATAAAATCTTAAATATATATGCATAGATAAAACTTTAACTTTGAAGTATTCACATTTTTTAACACCATCTCAGTTTGAATGTACACTTTAGTTTAGATAAAATAAAAATGAACGGGTAATACTTTTTTGGTACCGTTCGGGTCCGCCATTTTGGTACGCCCAAATTTATTAGGTATCAATGTGTATATATGTGCATATATGTATCTAACAACAAATTAAAAAGAAGATGCAAGCTTTTGTGAATATGGAAGCAGTCACAATTCAAACATGAATTTTCAAATGAAATTATTTATCCCAATAATTACGCTTACTCACTGATGAAACATTGACAAACTCTATAGAGACCGGTTTGTTTTATGCATATACTTCGTTTTGATTGTTTTTTTTTTTCAAAAAAGTCATTGTAACCATTTCTAGATATATTCAAAATGGCTGAAGAGATTCTGAACAGATGTCATATATTCTATAAATGGTATATATAAGTATTTTTGGCTAGAACAAAAAAAAGTTCTCTAATAATTTCTTGATTCTTTTTCATACAATTGAGATAAACTAAGAAATTCTCTAAACGAAATATTGTTCTGCTTGAAAGTAAAACATTCTCCTCTTTTCTTGTTTCTTTTGCAGAGTTTCGCCATGTTGGATTTACCTTTTCAATTTGATGCTTGGATTTTATTCCATCTCAAATGTATGTATACTTGATTCCCTATTTTATGCCTTGAACATCTGAATCTGGTCTTCATTCTGACAATACAATCTCGAGAGAAATGAGAATATTGTACCTAAATTATTAGATTTTATCTTATCTAGAGATTTTTGTCATTTCACAATGTTGCTATGATTTGTAGATAAATTGTTTATTCAATGCAATATTGATCAAATATTTGTTCGAATCTCTCTTTCCCGAGAGCCCAAATATGCTGGTGCCTACCTCTTGTTAAATACTGATCCTACCTTGAACGTTCTCCTGCCGACAAGAGCAGGTCTTTGCAATTTAAAAAAGAAAATATTGATGACAACATTGATCACAGAGAACTATGCACAGGTTACAAGAAACAGATAAAGAGAGCGGGATTGTAAGTGCTTTCTCTATATATGATGAATTAAAAAAATTCTTGGATACAAAGATAATCAAATATTGATTGAATGAATTCAAAGCTGAATTTTTTCTATGCGATCGTTATTCTGATAGTACGTTGACTATTTTGAAAACCGTTCATACTATACTTTTTAGTAATTCCAGAATTATGTAGAAGAAACCATTTTCATAAGCTAGTCATCTCTGTGATTAATATTTGGGATGGAGTGCAATGGTTCTTTCGATGGGATTTTTCTAACATTCAAGTCATGTTACCAATGATCAATCATATCTGTGGCTTTATCATATTTGGTGTTAGCTTTGATTATAAGATCTTGATTGATTCTAGGTCGGCTATGCGGTCTAGCATCTCAGCGTTATTGTCTTCAGTGTAGGTTCTCAGTAATATGGAGATGTTTTGAGTGTTTCTGCTAAAATTGATCCCACATAATGGGCCAACCCAACACCGCTTTCCAATATACAACTGTGCACTAAGGCATGACATGTTTGGGTTGTAGTATTCTTTACTTATGCTTTATTTAATGTCTTTGATTAACAAACACTGAAATGTTGAAACTTCATTCATCATATCACTTTAGACCAGTTTTTTCCCAACATGGGATCTCACACCCCCTTGTAGGCTCTATTATGTTAAAGGGAGCACTGGGAGTTTTTATTTCATGGCCAGGGAGGGATTTGTCTTTTTTCTTTTTTAATTTAAAAAAATTATTCAATATTGGCTAAAGTAAATTTCTGAAAGGTATGGAAAGTTGTGAGAAGCTATCAAACTTTTCTTCATTTGCTTTTTGACCTTTTAATATGGCTGAATGTGGTTTCAACACAGTTTCTTCCTAAACAAGGAAACCGACTGCAAATTATAAAACTAAATCTATAAATACTTCGAAGCAGCATAGAATCTAGAGTAAGAACATTAGGCAGTAAGCAACAAAGTCGACCATCGCATTAAAAACATTAAGATAAACTATCACATGAACCTATTCAAGCATTTTAATCATTAAGAATTACAACCTGGTTGATTTTCTAAGTGCCGCTTAAATGTGGCACAAGGCCGAAAGTATTGGGTACCTCGTGAGGATCGAACTCCTACTCCTTCTAATAGATTTTAGCAAAATGATTGATAACCATTACACCACCTCGAGGTGTCCAATTAGCATTTCTAATAGAAATGAAAACAATAATAAACTTATTTTTGTACTAATATCTAAGTGTTATCTTTCTATAAAAGATAAATTAATAGAATATTGAAAATTTAATTAGCTGAAGGTATAGGCGTTGACAAAAAGTTTAGACTGACCATATTTTACTATGAATTGGGATACGATCTATTGAAGAAATAACAAATAAATACATCCTCTCAATGAAAAACGAGCAGAAGATAAAATAATAAAAAAAAGAAAGCAACGTCTTTGTGTGTCTAAAAGCTTTTTTGGCATTGCTTGATTAAATAAAAGAACTATCATTTACAAAAGTCAATAATTAATTCTTCTCCACCTCGACTATTCTCATGAAATAAATATCGACAAGTTTTATTTGTTAGCCAATTTCTCAAATGTGTGTTGTGGTGTAGTGGATATAAACTCAGAATGAGAAATCATAAAGCCGAGTTCAGAATTCCAGTTGAATTCATTGTATTCACTTATATGCAAATACCCTTGAAAATGGTTAGTCCATCTCTTCCTCCTCCAGCTATGGGTTAAACAGCAGGATGATCGGTTCTATAGCCTTGGTTGCCAACCGGTCTACCACAGAAATCAATGGCAACCTACTGCAAAAAAAATATTCCACCCAGTCAGTGAAGATTGCAGTGATGTATCTTTCAAGACATGATCGCCCAAGCTTGTATCGCGTATGGCACTTAAATGAGTGACTGTTATCATGGTTGAATCTCTGATTGGGTTCATCTCCAGTTGGCAACCCAGTCTATCGCAAAAATTAATGGCAACCGCTCAGGAAAATTTGTCCAGTCAGTCATGTCTCTTTCAAGACATGATCGCCCAAGCGTGTATCACATAAGACACTTAGCTGACTGAATGACAATATAATAGTTGGGAACGTAATTAAACATAAATTTCTGGACATAAAGTAGGGGACCTGTTTTCTATAGTCATGAAGTTATAAAATGATCCTACTAATTATTACTTATTAATATAATATAGTTCATTTCTTCTCCCTCCAGCTATGGGTTAAACAGCAGAACAGATTGGGCTCTATATCCTTGGTTAGCAACCAGTCTACCGCAAAAGTAATGGTAACCTACAACAGGAAAATATTCACCCAAATCGGTGTTTCTTTTGAGACATGATCATCTAAGTGTGTATCACTTAACTGATTGACTGATAGATCAGAAAAAGAATAAATGCTTGACATTTTTCGACTTTTTTTAGCATTTTTATTGACGTTTTCTACTTAAGGCAGAAGCACAGATTAAAATAGCGATAACTAATTTTTACAGTTGATAATTTCTTATTTTCTATATATTTATATAAGCTTTAAAGAACTCTTCTTTTCAAAAATATACAAAAATTTAATTATAACAGTCAAACAGGACATAATAACAACACCGGAAAAATAACATCCTTGAAAATGGCATGTGAAAAGGCTGAAAGCGTAACAAGATAATTATGGAATATTTTTACACTCCTTATTTCCAGCAAAAAGGAAACGTAACAATACTGTACAAATTAAATCAAGAATTAATAAAATCTTCCTTATCGGTCGTTTAACTTGAAACATATTTAAATAAGATTGCTGTAAACATATATATATATAATTCCAACCCTTTCCTTTATAAAGCTAACCTCTAGGCTTGACTTTTATTCATTCTCTGTTTTATAAGAGGTCGTAACTGTACCTTAAAATGACACAATGTTGAAAATGGCTATTTCCCAGCAAGTTTTATATTAATTTACAGATAAATAAATAAATATATATATTATATTATACTAGCAGTATAGCGGCGTTGCCCGGGGTGTAATGAAAGCTTTAAAACTAATCCATGATTCTGGCGCTCAGACTCTTTGGACGTTGGCACGAAAGACTAAAAAGCAATAGTTGTTTCAGGTCAACGAAACCGTTAGACTGAAAGAAAAATCAATGATTGTAAGTCAATTTGATTTCCTGGTATCGATATCAAATAGATTTTGTCAATGACTTCAATTTGAGAAAACTGCAATAGTCCTCTGAGTAAATGGTATCATAGCTTAGACTAAATTACAGTATACCTACTTAGGGACAAATACGAAGCAAAAACTAAAATAAAATGAAAAAGGGCTGAAAAAATGCAGATATAGGCAGATAAACAGACACAGACACACACTAACATCCTTGCCTTATATATATATATATATATGTATCGATTTTCTGCCTATATTGTAAGACCTGCAAACAACGAAACTTCTGAATATCGTTCTTATGTGTATACAGGTGTATCAAATTTAATTAAAATCAACCACTCCTTCTATAACCCGATTTTTTCGATTATCGATTTTTGATATTTATCGGGGGTACCGCGACACGAGCTTCTTCTAGAA
Organism: Ascarosepion bandense; assembly: GCA_037127315.1. Lineage (NCBI taxonomy): Eukaryota > Metazoa > Mollusca > Cephalopoda > Sepiida > Sepiidae > Ascarosepion > Ascarosepion bandense. The sequence goes on along the minus strand of JBBBDQ010027371.1, from coordinate 8,660 downwards.
CACTCGCAGACATAGTACAACTGTACAATTTGAAAATCGGTTCAGCCGTTTCGAGTCTGGGTAACGGATACACACACACACACACACACACACACACACACACACACACAGTTGTTATAAAAGCTAAGTTTAGATTATATTAGATATGATTTGCGTTAATGCATAAAACTCCAGATCTTGTATCAACGTAAGATAATGTCTATATTTATTAATACTAATCAGTAGCTCTGTTTATACTCATTGTGCACTCTTTTATTAACATTTGAATATTATTTTATACATATGTGTATTTCCGTATGTACACTATTCATAATTCACATATATATATATATATATATATCTATACCTCTTTAGTAGACAACTTACATGCCACCTATTTAGTGCAATAAAAGCATTTATCAACTGATAACTTACAAGAATTCTTAAGAAAAACTTTGGTTGAAAATACAAAAATACTATTTAAATCACAATATCAAAGGCACCACGGTAGGAGGCACTATATATCAAACAATTTTCTCCACCATCAACCTTACACTATTTACAGTGGAAATAGAATTTTGAAAGATTTTTTTTTTAATAGACAGACGCTTACGCGATGACCAGTGCGCTCATCACGTGATAGCTTTAAAGAACTCTCCTTTTCAAAAACACAAAGAACACAAAAATTACATTAGTCAAACATGAGGATATAATAACAAGAGCAGAAAATAACATCCTTGAAAATGGCATGTGAAAAGGCTGAAAGCGCTTGAAATGTTAAAAAATATGGAACACTTTTACATACATTATCTCCAGCCAACAGCAAACACGTAAGAATAATAGAAAAATTAATCAAAAATTAAAATCTTTTTTGTTGGCCGCTTTTAACGAAACATGTTTAAAAATGAAAGATTGCTGCTGAAATATTTTCTAAACTTATGCTGTTAAATATAAGAGACAATGAATGTCTATTATGTTTAATCATGAGCCGTTCTAAACGTCGTATTTTGGCTTTAATTTAGACGTTTAGAACGGCTCATGAATAATAGTGCATTGTCTCTATATTTAACAGCATATGTTTAGAAAATTATTTGCTGCCTCGATACACTATATAAGGCAATCTGTGAGTCTGTGTGTGACTGTTCCCTCTGCAAGCTTACATTTTTTAAGCTACGCAATTTCAGCTTTGTAGGGGCACATATCTACAGGGAAGTCAGGTCGACACACACTTTTTGAAGTTTAAGTTCAGCAATTTTTCCCTTTCGCAATTTTTGGCCAATGGAGCCATTGTTTACATTTGCTCCGTAAAACATCTAAAATCTAAGATGGTTGCTGATACGTCACGCAGAAATCAAATCATACGTGTCAAACGCGACTAGAATGTTTTATTTTTTTTTTAAATTGGCCTTTGTATTTAATTTTTATTCTGACGTTTTAAAAATTCATTTGGTCAACAAAAAGGTGAATATTTTCTGTTAATTTTTGAAACAAAAAGGAATTTTTTTAAAGTGTTTTTTCAATCAAAAACAAAATATGTAAAAAAAAAAATAAAATAAAATGGCATCTTCTACGCCTAAAATGTTTTAAGTTGCACGGGCAGCGCCGAACTCGATGTTAGTATAGCATAACAAAGTTTGCGGACTATTCAAGTTCTAGAATTTCATTAAATGGTGGGATGTTAACAGTTATAAAAAAATTATTTTCTTACCAAGATTTTCTAAAAATTATAATTTCAAAGTTTGTTCGCTTAGTTTAATTTAGTTTTGTTAAAATCGGACAATCATTTGATTTTTGCAACAATTTCCGAATTAATGAGTTTTTCAAAATTAAAAAAAAACGTTAAAATATCTAGTAACATTACTGGCACAAAAAACAATTTTTAACATTGCAGGAAGGAATAAAAAAAATTAAATGAATACAAAATGCATTTGTCTTTTCTCCAATAATGGCATAAACATTTTACATTGAAATAAAACTTTGTTTCTTTTTTTAATCTTACTATGCTTTTTTTTTCTTTTTTGGCAAATTAGTGGAGGTACTATGAAAGTAGATGGGTGTTTTTGACTATTTAAGTCGCTCCACTTCATGACAGTGGGAAACATGAGATCAGGAAGGCGTTGTGTGTTGCTCACTTAGTCTGAACATCAGCCATGCTATGACTGCAGGCAGAAAAGCGTCATTTTTGCAGGCGTGCTACTATTCCATTGCACTTTTCGTCCTCAGTTAAAAACCTTCCTAGATATTTAAAATTTTTGTCCTTGCTTGATTTTTATGTTATTCAATTTGTAGTTCACATTTTGGGCTGTTCCTCTTGTTGACAACGATATCTTCTCTTCTTGCAATTGATGGACAGTCCTTTCTTCTTGCTTTCTTTTTACTACCTTCTCTCAGAGTCACAGTTTTCTTTCTGTGTCTGCTCCAGTATATATCTTACTTTTTAAAAAGTTGTCTCCTTCAATAATAAATCCTGATTGGACTTGTAATTCTCTCAGGATTGCTTCACTGTAAACCTTGGTCTAGTCTGGCGAGAAGACGCATTCTTGTCTTATACCTCTTTCTATTTTTGTATTTATTGAATTCATTTTCTATCTGTATACTGGCGGACGACTTGATTATAGTTATTAGTCTTCTGTCATTTTCAAATAAATCAAGTTTACCTAGCAGTTCAATTCTTTGTGTTTGTCTTTGACTATATTTCTGAGATGGTGACCATTACTATTATTCGGACTATTGTCTTCGTCTTTGTTACCTTTGTACGACGTTTCAGCCGTTGTACGCTCCAGCCCTTCTTCAGCTACCAGGAATTTCAAACAGGGCACTTGCATGCAGGCCTCTTTTGGCAGTCTTGGATATAGACTTGGTTAGTTCTACGACATTTAAAGAGTTGTAAGTTCATACCAGTTTACAGCAATGGTAGACAAGTAACTCTGAGGTTAAGGGGCGATAACTCATGACTATCGAAGAGGCTCGACGCAAGGGATGGAATGATATACTACAGTGATTGTAATAAAGGGTTCTGTTCAAAATTTGACACCTGAAGAAGGTTGATATATAATGGCCGAAAACGTGTATAGAGAAGATGAGGACAATAGTTTGAATATATTTGTCAGTTTCTTTAAGTCAATATAATACTTTTAATTCGACTGTAAATTTTTAAGCATTTACTAACTTCGGTCGATTTTTCTTTCTATCATGTCTGTTTCTACAAACTTTTTAAATCATTTCAATGGAAAGATACAAACTTAAATTTCACAGATATCAAATAGAATTTGTTGTAAAGCATCAAGTGCAGAATCACAATCTATTATGAACTAGTCATTATTAAAAATGAAACAGCAACTGTACCTCATTAAAGACAGCTGTTGTTTACATACTTATTGTCGTAAAAATAATGACAGACATTTGTTTTAGAGCGGATGAACGCACACACAAACCGAACGCTTTATTTACATTGGAAGAAGAGGAAGAGTTAGGTAAAGGGAGAGAATCCCTACAAGAAATATTAAAAAGAAAAGAGATAACACTAACTGACTGACGGATATTTGATAATTTCAACACATGGTATTTATTTACTACAAAAAATGGCGGAGCAGATTTACTTTCACGTTGTATGAGAAACTGACCCCCGTCGATAAATTTAAATATTTGAATTTTTCAAAATTCTTTTTGATAATCGGTCGGACTGCATGAAGAAAGTAAAAAAAATGTAAAACAACGAAATTAACATAAAAAATTTTCCAACAATAAATAAGTATAGCGCGCAAAAATAAATGTAAACAATAATGAGATCGTTTGCCTATACGAAAAAGATTATTATGCCGTGGGTGTGAATACAGATAAAACAAGTATTATCTCTAAATTCTAATAACTTTTAAAATTTACGTACGCAGGACGCTGAAGGTAAAGGCCCAAAAAAGCCCTCTGCGGAGACTAGACTAATCCGCCCGATAGGCTACTTGTAGGCTATTTTTAGAAAAGAAAACACAACGTTATCTCTAATATTGGCAAAATTATTAATTGTTGTGTGAAAAGAGAAAATATTTTGATGTAGAAATTGTCAACTTGTTCCACTGTTTCCGAGGATACTGGCGGGATATACTCAACAATTCTGACATTTATGCAACCTTTTGCCAGTATTATCTACAACCTGGCAAAAATTATCCTCTGGTATTGCCTGAAAGAGAAAATTTTTCCCGTAAAGTGAAATTGTCAGCCGTTTTGCCTGTTTCTAGGGAGGCTGGCGAGCATTCATTTTCATCGTAGTATCGCGCCTCAGCCCCCTTGTGTGTCATTAGCAAACACTCCAACAAATCTATAAGAGAAGGAATACGCAGTTGATCACCCCTATTAGAATGAACTCTGAGTGACACGGGAAGTATGGGTTTGGCTTATTCAGACTACCTCAAAAGAAATTTAAGTCATTCGCTTGAGAAAAGACTGATATTGTTGGGCCCATGTTTAATTTTTTAATTGAAAATATTTTTAGTACATTTTGATTTGTGGGAAAACAGTCATTTTGTTTTTCATCCAGAATCAATTGAAAGGGCTTTTCCAAAATCCTACAAGAAGTGAATTTAGAGCTCACCTGTAGACAATAAAGTAGGGGGACAGAGTTGATTCTTCAAAGAACATCTGAAGATGTTTAAACCAAGATCACCTCATTGCAGAAAGAAAAACAACACAAGAAATTTGACAGTCACCAGATTAGAATTAAAAGAGCATTTAAAGTTGCTCAAAACACATCACGAAATGTCTTCGGCTGGTGTGATTGTTCATTTCATTGTTACCACGAACTTTGCTTCGAAAATGGTACCAATTCTTTGAAAACTCTTCAGAAAATTATTTTTCACTTTTTCTACATTTTATATGTAGTTTTCTTTTCTGAGGACCTTATGCAACATTATAATTTTCTGTCATAAAAAGGCATATTTAATTTGCATTGATTATTTTTGCATACATGTTATTGGCCATCATTTGGCACACAAGGCAAAATTAATTCATTATTTTCTGTGTTCAGAATAAATTCTCCTATCGTTTGTTTTTGCTTTCGGCTCGTGTCGTCTGTCTTTGTTGCGTACTCATATAGAATAAATTTAACTTCAAGAATTTGTTTAAACTATTTTTTACCAACCAAAATTTCTTTAAACTATCAGCTTTTCACCCACAGATTCGGTGATATTTTTGATGGTCGCTTTGCTACCAGAATGATTACCTTGTTGATCTCAGATCGATGGCAAAGAATGAGTTGCTGCAACACCTTCGTTTAACAGTGACTCGTTTTTCAGGCAAGTTCTTCTTCCAGGATGTGTTGCGGTGCAGTGGAGGACGACTCGAACGACAAATCGGGTGCCGAGTTCGAATTCCAGCGTCGAATTCCTTGCATTCACCGGCTTACGAAAGGTATTAACCGTCTCTTCCCTCCAGTTATGGGTTAACAAGACAGATTGGGTTCTAGCCCACGGTAACCGTTTCACCACAGAAAGCAATGTCAACCTACTGCGGGATAATCTTCTGCCCAGTCAGTCATGTCTTTCGACATGATCGGTGTTGCGTATCACGTATGGCACTTAACTGACTGTCTTTCTCCAAGTATCTTCGAGCATAGGTTGTCGTCAATAGCTATTCTTCCAAATCTAACAAAACTCAAGGCAAGCATCCCCTTCCTCCAAGGTTCTTGCCTCAGTCCTGTTGTTTGTTCCTCCTAGGTGGATCGTTAACATTCCAAACACCTATTCCTCAGATAATGGACTCCTCCGATATTGTTTGTTAGCAGGTTAACGGGAGAAGTTTCCAAGGAGAAGTTCATAAGAGTTCTTGCATCTCAGTTGGAGTTCAGTGGAATTCTACGAAAATAGTTATTAGTCGGCAATTTAGCCGAATACTAAGGAGTCAGCTATAAGATTACTGCTCCTGACATTTTGGGTACGTTAAGTCGATTAACAACCGACACAGCACGATTAGAACTTCATGCGGAAGAATACTCAACAACACATTCTCAGATCATTAGCAAACAGACCTGCAAATGTTACCATTGTTTACGAATGCACTCAAAGACCAAGTGCAAGATGATTGGAGCCTTGCTGCTGATCTCTTGTTTGGTCTTGCTCTAACAGCTCAATGGGGAGATAACTGACTTGTCACTTCCAATACCGTATTATTTCATCGCCACCGTCTGAGCTAGCCATGATGAACCGTGGGCGCTCAATGAGGTACCATTCTTTAGATAATTGGCTGTGCTTCCAGGTTCAGTGGAACGTAGTTAATAAGAAGCTGCGAAAGTGGTCAGACAAACAATATCGCCCTCAAGAAATATCTAATTCCTTCTACCATGTTTGATCTTCCAGCAAAGATCAGATTAAATCAAAAACAAAATATCGTTGACATATTCTGACTCGTTGCTGAACAATGCTCACTTTCCAGTGTTGAAGAGCAGTTCAAAATCAAAGCTCAGTCATCTTTGCAGGAGGGTGAGCTTATCTTTCATTCTGCAAAATTCTTTCTCCACATGCAATGATCCAAGTAACTTTCTCCATGACAAATGTTCAGATGAACTCCAATCTAGTTCCACCAGTGAACGTTAGAATATGTTATGCCTCTTCCAGGAGTCGAATCAACCTTGTTTCCTTCATGTTCCAAATGTAAAAAAGGAAATCAATTCATTTTTTCTAAAGAACTTCCAATTTTAGGGAACATTCTTTCGCGCGGGCTCTCCCCTGAACACTTTAGTTTTAATCTCTTCAAGGCAAAGGTCAATTGTATCTATTCATTCACACTTTCACTCACTGCTACCGCCCTCATGTGGTCCTGGGCATGACGGTGTCTGCATCCGGGCAGCAAGGCTCTGATTGGGAGGTTGTGAGGAGCACGGGAACTGTTTCCTTAATTGCTGCTGGTTCCCAGGTCCACCCTGACCCCAGAGTGTGGTAGCACCTGTTATGGTCCCAGTTATTATAATGCTGACCCCCACCAGGTTTGAAACACTAAGAAAGTATAAAAATAGACTTTTATATGAAACATAAGCATAAAATAGATTTTTTTAGAAAGACATACATTTTTGAAAGAAAAATATTACCAACAATATATTTTTGAAGAAAAATTATTTCCATAACACATTTTTGAAGGAAAATTATTTTCAGTGAAACACTTTTTAATACAAAACTAGAAGACATTTTCAGTTTTCTAAAATAAATACAAAAAAAATTTTCATTAAAATCTCACTAAATCAACTTTCCACCATAATCAGAATAAAAAAATACCTTTAAACCCCCACTTTTGGCATTAAATAACCCACAGAAAGTTGATATGTCATAAACCAAACTCAAACTTCACTCATACCTCACACTTTATACATCATTACGTGTAATATCCCATTTAAATGTTTTGTGAGCTCACAAGGAGCGAATTTTATAAAAATGTTCAGTCTTCTAAAATGTCTTGGTGGCGTTAGTAGTATGTTGGCCCCTCTTTGATTCTGGTGTGAATGTGTTTTATATAAGAGTATATTTATAGATCTGGCTATTTATTGAAACTATTTTCCCTAAGCTTACACAACTCTTCCAAGACAGTTATAATACTTCCCTTATAAAATACTGCTTTTAATGTAGCTACACAGTGACAGAATTCGTAGGCCACATTCAACAAAAGATAAACCACACACCTTTGTACACATTAAATGTTCTATTATCTTGTGTTTATTCTTAACATCAGAACCGTGAGACACATGACAAAGGTTCTGCAGTGCACCTTTTGTTACGACAATAAATTCCATAAGTGTTCAACGGAATTGAACTGTAAGGTATTTGACAGTAATCGGAGAACTGAGTTCGAATTCAAGTTGAATTCTTTGCATTCACTTACGTGCAAATACCCTGACTGACTGACCTCCACTCATTATCAATATCTAACATTTAAATTGAATTATGAAAAACAAAAAAATTATTTTACTTTTATTTTATTTTCAATAATCAAAATACTTCCAGTGTATTTCAAACAGGAATTATATTGATTGGAATCTGATTTCGAGATTTTTTTTTAATTTTCAGTTTTCGTGCATTTTTGAGAGAGATCGACATATTTGTAAACAAAAATTAATTTACGATAAAAAATAAAATATGCATCTGTGACACGTTAGTTTTAGAAAATTAGCAAATTGAAACTTAAATTCATCTGATTTACATAAATATTATTTTTTTATATCATGAAATTTAAAATCAGACTATTACTTAATCACGGAGCATTGATTCTCTTGATTTTTATCGTAAGTGATTGACGTGTGATGACAACCATAAGTTTAGATAAGCTAAGTAATGGTTAATAAGAATTGACATAACTCTAAATTTTTTCCCAAAAAGGGAAGAAACCGTGAAACACATGACCTTTTAATGTAAGACAGAAAATATACTAAGAAAAACTCTCAAAATACACAAAAAGAAAAAAATATTTTAAAAATACGTTGGCTCGACGATTTGTATTAAACTTTTCAATTTTTGATTAGTATATGTAGTCTTCACTTATAACTTATCCTAACCGCCACAAGGCTTTGTAGAATTTTTTTAAAAAATTTGGAATTTTATAAATAATAATAATTAAAAAACAAAAATTAAAACTATTCTTTTAGAATTTCATTATTCCTCGAATTTTCCCCAGTATATAATGTCCTTATATATTATTTATAAAAGAAA
>JBBBDQ010027362.1:0-12575 GCA_037127315.1 Ascarosepion bandense | reverse complement strand
TGTGTCAGAAAATAAGTTAAACGTTATTAAAGAGCACACACATTAATTATTATGCATACCAAAGGTCACCTAATATGTATGTCAGAAAATAAGTTAAACGTTATTAAAGAGCACACATTAATTATTATGCATACCAAAGGTCAGCTAATATGTATGTCAGAAAATAAGTTAAACGTTATTAGAAGAGCACACATTAATTATTATGTATACCAAAGGTCAGCTAATATGTATGTCAGAAAATAAGTTAAACGTTATTAAAGAGCACACATTAATTATTATGCATACCAAAGGTCACCTAATATGTATGTCAGAAAATAAGTTAAACGTTATTAAAGATCACCCATTACTTTATTATGCATACCAAAGGTCACCTAACAGATGTATGTCAGAAAATAAGTTAAAGGTTATTAAAGAGCACACATTAATTATTATGCATACCAAAGGTCACCTAATATGTATGTCAGAAAATAAGTTAAACGTTATTAAAGAGCACACATTAATTATTATGCATACCAAAAGGTCAGCTAATATGTATGTCAGAAAATAAGTTAAACGTTATTAAAGATCACCCATTAATTATTATGCATACCAAAGGTCACCTAATATGTATGTCAGAAAATAAGTTAAACGTTATTAAAGAGCACACATTAATTATTATGCATACCAAAGGTCACCTAATATGCATGTCAGAAAATAAGTTAAACGTTATTAAAGAGCACACATTAATTATTATGCATACCAAAGGTCAGCTAATATGTATGTCAGAAAATAAGTTAAACGTTATTAAAGATCACCCATTAATTATTATGCATACCAAAGGTCACCTAATATGTATGTCAGAAAATAAGTTAAACGTTATTAAAGATCACCCATTAATTATTATGCATACCAAAGGTCACCTAATATGTATGTCAGAAAATAAGTTAAACGTTATTAAAGAGCACACATTAATTATTATGCATACTAAAGGTCAGCTAATATGTATGTCAGAAAATAAGTTAAACGTTATTAAAGAGCCACACATTAATTATTATGTATACCAAAGGTCAGCTAATATGTATGTCAGAAAATAAGTTAAACGTTATTAAAGAGCACACATTAATTATTATGCATACCAAAGGTCACCTAATATGTATGTCAGAAAATAAGTTAAACGTTATTAAAGAGCACACATTAATTATTATGTATACCAAAGGTCAGCTAATATGTATGTCAGAAAATAAGTTAAACGTTATTAAAGAGCACACATTAATATTATGTATACCAAAGGTCAGCTAATATGTATGTCAGAAAATAAGTTAAACGTTATTAAAGAGCACACATTAATTATTATGTATACCAAAGGTCAGCTAATATGTATGTCAGAAAATAAGTTAAACGTTATTAAAGAGCACACATTAATTATTATGCATACCTCAAAGGTCACCTAATAGTATGTCAGAAAATAAGTTAAACGTTATTAAAGAGCACACATTAATTATTATGCATACCAAAGGTCAGCTAATATGTATGTCAGAAAATAAGTTAAACGTTATTAAAGACACATTAATTATTATGCATACCAAAGGTCACCTAATATGTATGTCAGAAAATAAGTTAAACGTTATTAAAGAGCACACATTAATTATTATGCATACCAAAGGTCACCTAATATGTATGTCAGAAAATAAGTTAAACGTTATTAAAGAGCACACATTAATTATTATGCATACCAAAGGTCACCTAATATGTATGCTTGAAAATAAGTTAAACGTTATTAAAGATCACCCATTAATTATTATGCATACCAAAGGTCACCTAATATGTATGTCAGAAAATAAGTTAAACGTTATTAAAGAGCACACATTAATTATTATGCATACCAAAGGTCACCTAATATGTATGTCAGAAAATAAGTTAAACGTTATTAAAGAGCACACATTAATTATTATGCATACCAAAGGTCACCTAATATGTATGTCAGAAAATAAGTTAAACGTTATTAAAGAGCACACATTAATTATTATGCATACCAAAGGTCACCTAATATGAAGGTTTAAAAATAAGTTAAACGTTATTAAAGATCACCCATTAATTATTATGCATACCAAAGGTCAGCTAATATGTATGTCAGAAAATAAGTTAAACGTTATTAAAGAGCACACATTAATTATTATGCATACCAAAGGTCACCTAATATGTATGTCAGAAAATAAGTTAAACGTTATTAAAGAGCACACATTAATTATTATGTATACCAAAGGTCACCTAATATGTATGTCAGAAAATAAGTTAAACGTTATTAAAGAGCACATTAATTATTATGTATACCAAAGGTCAGCTAATATGTATGTCAGAAAAATAAGTTAAACGTTATTAAAGTGCACACATTAATTATTATGCATACCAAAGGTCAGCTAATATGTATGTCAGAAAATAAGTTAAACGTTATTAAAGATCACCCATTAATTATTATGCATACCAAAGGTCACCCAATATGTATGTCAGAAAATAAGTTAAACGTTATTAAAGAGCACACATTAATTATTATGCATACTCAAAGGTCACCTAATATGTATGTCAGAAAATAAGTTAAACGTTATTAAAGAGCACACATTAATTATTATGCATACCAAAGGTCATTAATATGTATGTCAGAAAATAAGTTAAACGTTATTAAAGTGCACACATTAATTATTATGCATACCAAAGGTCAGCTAATATGTATGTCAGAAAATAAGTTAAACGTTATTAAAGAGCACACATTAATTATTAGCGTATACCAAAGGTCACCTAATATGTATGTCAGAATATATTAAACGTTATTAAAGAGCACACATTAATTATTATGCATACCAAAGGTCAGCTAATATGCGTATGTCAGAAAATAAGTTAAACGTTATTAAAGTGCACACATTAATTATTATGCATACCAAAGGTCACCTAATATGTATGTCAGAAAATAAGTTAAACGTTATTAAAGAGCACACATTAATTATTATGTATACCAAAGGTCACCTAATATGTATGTCAGAAAATAAGTTAAACGTTATTAAAGAGCACACATTAATTATTATGCATACCAAAGGTCATTAATATAGCACAGAAAAATAAGTTAAACGTTATTAAAGAGCACACATTAATTATTATGCATACCAAAGGTCAGCTAATATGTATGTCAGAAAATAAGTTAAACGTTAATAAGATAATACATTAATTATTATGCATACCAAAGGTCACCTATGTGTATGTCAGAAAATAAGTTAAACGTTATTAAAGAGCACACATTAATTATTATGCATACTAAAGGTCAGCTAATATGTATGTCAGAAAATAAGTTAAACGTTAATAAAGTTACACACATTAATTATTATGCATACCAAAGGTCACCTAATATGTATGTCAGAAAGTTAAACGTTATTAAAGAGCACACATTAATTATTATGCATACCAAAGGTCACCTAATATGTATGTCAGAAAATAAGTTAAACGTTATTAAAGAGCACACATTAATTATTATGCATACCAAAGGTCACCTAATATGTATGTCAGAAAATAAGTTAAACGTTATTAAAGAGCATACATTAATTATTATGCATACCAAAGGTCACCTAATATGTGGCTACAAGCGAAAAATAAGTTAAACGTTATTAAAGAGCACACATTAATTATTATGCATACCAAAGGTCAGCTAATATATGTCAGAAAATAAGTTAAACGTTATTAAAGTGCACACATTAATTATTATGCATACCAAAGGTCAGCTAATATGTATGTCAGAAAATAAGTTAAACGTTATTAAAGAGCACCCATTAATTATTATGCATACCAAAGGTCACCTAATATGTATGTCAGAAAATAAGTTAAACGTTATTAAAGAGCACACATTAATTATTATGCATACCAAAGGTCACCTAATATGTATGTCAGAAAATAAGTTAAACGTTATTAAAGAGCACATTAATTATTATGCATACCAAAGGTCATCTTAATATGTATGTCAGAAAATAATAAGTTAAACGTTATTAAAGAGCACACATTAATTATTATGCATACCAAAGGTCACCTAATATGTATGTCAGAAAATAAGTTAAACGTTATTAAAGAGCACACATTAATTATTATGCATACCAAAGGTCACCTAATATGTATGTCAGAAAATAAGTGAAACGTTATTAAAGAGCACACATTAATTATTATGCATACCAAAGGTCAGCTAATATGTATGTCAGAAAATAAGTTAAACGTTATTAAAGTGCACACATTAATTATTATGCATACCAAAGGTCAGCTAATATGTATGTCAGAAAATAAGTTAAACGCTATTAAAGAGCACACATTAATTATTATGTATACCAAAGGTCACCTAATATGTATGTCAGAAAATAAGTTAAACGTTATTAAAGAGCACACATTAATTATTATGCATACCAAAGGTCAGCTAATATGTATGTCAGAAAATAAGTTAAACGTTATTAAAGAGCACACATTAATTATTATGCATACCAAAGGTCAGCTAATATGTATGTCAGAAAATAAGTTAAACGTTATTAAAGAGCACACATTAATTATTATGCATACCAAAGGTCAGCTAATATGTATGTCAGAAAATAAGTTAAACGTTATTAAAGAGCACACATTAATTATTATATTAAAGGTCACCTAATATGTATGTCAGAAAATAAGTTAAACGTTATTAAAGAGCACACATTAATTATTATGCATACCAAAGGTCACCTAATATGTATGTCAGAAAATAAGTTAAACGTTATTAAAGAGCACACATTAATTATTATGCATACCAAAGGTCACCTAATATGTATGTCAGAAAATAAGTTAAACGTTATTAAAGATCACCCATTAATTATTATGGCATACCAAAGCAACCTAATATGTATGTCAGAAAATAAGTTAAACGTTATTAAAGAGCACACATTAATTATTATGCATACCAAAGGTCACCTAATATGTATGTCAGAAAATAAGTTAAACGTTATTAAAGAGCACACATTAATTATTATGCATACCAAAGGTCACCTAATATGTATGTCAGAAAATAAGTTAAACGTTATTAAAGATCACCCATTAATTATTATGCATACCAAAGGTCAGCTAATATGTATGTTTGAAAATAAGTTAAACGTTATTAAAGAGCACACATTAATTATTATGCATACCAAAGGTCAGCTAATATGTATGTCAGAAAATAAGTTAAACGTTATTAAAGAGCACACATTAATTATTATGCATACCAAAGGTCACCTAATATGTATGTCAGAAAAATATGTTAAACGTTATTAAAGAGCACACATTAATTATTATGCATACCAAAGGTCACCTAATATGTATGTCAGAAAATAAGTTAAACGTTATTAAAGAGCACACATTAATTATTATGCATACTAAAGGTCACCCAATATGTATGTCAGAAAATAAGTTAAACGTTATTAAAGAGCACACATTAATTATTATGTATACCAAAGGCTTACCTATGTATGTCAGAAAATAAGTTAAACGTTATTAAAGAGCACACATTAATTATTATGTATACCAAAGGTCACCTAATATGTATGTCAGAAAATAAGTTAAACGTTATTAAAGGTGCACACATTAGTTCTATTATGCATACCAAAGGTCACCTAATATGTATGTCAGAAAATAAGTTAAACGTTATTAAAGAGCACACATTAATTATTATGCATACCAAAGGTCAGCTAATATGTATGTCAGAAAATATGTTAAACGTTATTAAAGAGCACACATTAATTATTATGTATACCAAAGGTCACCTAATATGTATGTCAGAAAATAAGTTAAACGTTATTAAAGAGCACACATTAATTATTATGTATACCAAAGGTCACCTAATATGTATGTCAGAAAATAAGTTAAACGTTATTAAAGAGCACACATTAATTATTATGTATACCAAAGGTCACCTAATATGTATGTCAGAAAATATGTTAAACGTTATTAAAGAGCACACATTAATTATTATGTATACCAAAGGTCAGCTAATATGTATGTCAGAAAATAAGTTAAACGTTATTAAAGAGCACACATTAATTATTATGTATACCAAAGGTCACCTAATATGTATGTCAGAAAATAAGTTAAACGTTATTAAAGAGCACACATTAATTATTATGTATACCAAAGGTCACCTAATATGTATGTCAGAAAATAAGTTAAACGTTATTAAAGAGCACACATTAATTATTGGTGTATACCAAAGGTCACCTAATATGTATGTCAGAAAATATGTTAAACGTTATTAAAGAGCACACATTAATTATTATGTATACCAAAGGTCAGCTAATATGTATGTCAGAAAATAAGTTAAACGTTATTAAAGAGCACACATTAATTGTTGTATACCAAAGGTCACCTAATATGTATGTCAGAAAATAAGTTAAACGTTATTAAAGAGCACACATTAATTATTATGCATACCAAAGGTCACCTAATATGTATGTCAGAAAATAAGTTAAACGTTATTAAAGAGCACACATTAATTATTATGTATACCAAAGGTCACCTAATATGTATGTCAGAAAATAAGTTAAACGTTAAAGAGCACACATTAATTATTATGCATACCAAAGGTCACCTAATATGTATGTCAGAAAATAAGTTAAACGTTATTAAAGAGCACATTAATTATTATATACTAAAGGTCACCTAATATGTATGTCAGAAAATAAGTTAAACGTTATTAAAGAGCACACATTAATTATTATGTATACCAAAGGTCACCTAATATGTATGTCAAAAATGTTAAACGTTATTAAAGAGCACACATTAATTATTATGCATACCAAAGGTCACCTAATATGTATGTCAGAAAATAAGTTAAACGTTATTAAAGAGCACACATTAATTATTATGTATACCAAAGGTCACCTAATATGTATGTCAGAAAATAAGTTAAACGTTATTAAAGAGCACACATTAATTATTATGCATACCAAAGGTCACCTAATATGTATGTCAGAAAATAAGTTAAACGTTATTAAAGGGAGTACATTAATTATTATGTATACCAAAGGTCACCTAATATGTATGTCAGAAAATAAGTTAAACGTTATTAAAGAGCACACATTAATTATTATGTATACCAAAGGTCAGCTAATATGTATGTCAGAAAATAAGTTAAACGTTATTAAAGAGCACACATTAATTATTATGTATACCAAAGGTCAGCTAATATGTATGTCAGAAAATAAGTTAAACGTTATTAAAGAGCACACATTAATTATTATGCATACCAAAGGTCAGCTAATATGTATGTCAGAAAATAAGTTAAACGTTATTAAAGAGCACACATTAATTATTATGTATACCAAAGGTCACCTAATATGTATGTCAGAAAATAAGTTAAACGTTATTAAAGAGCACACATTAATTATTATGTATACCAAAGGTCAGCTAATATGTATGTCAGAAAATAAGTTAAACGTTATTAAAGAGCACACATTAATTATTATGTATACCAAAGGTCACCTAATATGTATGTCAGAAAATAAGTTAAAAGTTATTAAAGAGCACACATTAATTATTATGTATACCAAAGGTCAGCTAATATGTATGTCAGAAAATAAGTTAAACGTTATTAAAGAGCACACATTAATTATTATGTATACCAAAGGTCACCTAATATGTATGTCAGAAACAAGTTAAACGTTATTAAAGAGCACACATTAATTATTATGCATACTAAAGGTCACCTAATATGTATGTCAGAAAATAAGTTAAACGTTATTAAAGAGCACACATTAATTATTATGTATACCAAAGGTCACCTAATATGTATGTCAGAAAATAAGTTAAACGTTATTAAAGAGCACACATTAATTATTATGCATACCAAAGGTCACCTAATATGTATGTCAGAAAATAAGTTAAACGTTATTAAAGAGCACACATTAATTATTATGTATACCAAAGGTCACCTACATTACGTATGTCAGAAAATAAGTTAAACGTTATTAAAGAGCACACATTAATTATTATGCATACCAAAGGTCACCTAATATATGTCAGAAAATAAGTTAAACGTTATTAAAGAGCACACATTAATTATTATGTATACCAAAGGTCACCTAATATGTATGTCAGAAAATAAGTTAAACGTTATTAAAGAGCACACATTAATTATTATGTATACCAAAGGTCACCTAATATGTATGTCAGAAAATAAGTTAAACGTTATTAAAGAGCACACATTAATTATTATGTATACCAAATGTCACCTAATATGTATGTCAGAAAATAAGTTAAACGTTATTAAAGAGCACACATTAATTATTATGTATACCAAAGGTCACCTAATATGTATGTCAGAAAATAAGTTAAACGTTATTAAAGAGCACACATTAATTATTATGTATACCAAAGGTCACCTAATATGTATGTCAGAAAATAAGTTAAACGTTATTAAAGAGCACACATTAATTATTATGTATACCAAAGGTCACCTAATATGTATGTCAGAAAATAAGTTAAACGTTATTAAAGAGCACACATTAATTATTACATACCAAAGGTCACCTAATATGTATATTGAAAATAAGTTAAACGTTATTAAAGAGCACACATTAATTATTATGCATACCAAAGGTCACCTAATATGTATGTCAGAAAATAAGTTAAACGTTATTAAAGAGCACACATTAATTATTATGTATACCAAAGGTCACCTAATATGTATGTCAGAAAATAAGTTAAACGTTATTAAAGAGCACACATTAATTATTATGTATACCAAAGGTCACCTAATATGTATGTCAGAAAATAAGTTAAACGTTATTAAAGAGCACACATTAATTATTATGTATACCAAAGGTCACCTAATATGTATGTCAGAAAATAAGTTAAACGTTATTAAAGAGCACACATTAATTATTATGTATACCAAAGGTCACCTAATATGTATGTCAGAAAATAAGTTAAACAAGTTATTAAAGAGCACACATTAATTATTATGTATACCAAAGGTCACCTAATATGTATGTCAGAAAATAAGTTAAACGTTATTAAAGAGCACACATTAATTATTATGTATACCAAAGGTCACCTAATATGTATGTCAGAAAATAAGTTAAACGTTATTAAAGAGCACACATTAATTATTATGTATACCAAAGGTCACCTAATATGTATGTCAGAAAATAAGTTAAACGTTAGCGAAAGAGCACACACATTAATTATTATGTTTACCAAAGGTCACCTAATATGTATGTCAGAAAATAAGTTAAACGTTATTAAAGAGCACACATTAATTATTATGTATACCAAAGGTCACCTAATATAGCGTCAGAAAATAAGTTAAACGTTATTAAAGAGCACACATTAATTATTATGTATACCAAAGGTCAGCTAATATGTATGTCAGAAAATATGTTAAACGTTATTAAAGAGCACACATTAATTATTATGTATACCAAAGGTCACCCAATATGTATGTCAGAAAATAAGTTAAACGTTATTAAAGAGCACACATTAATTATTATGTATACCAAAGGTCGTCTAATATATGTCAGAAAATAAGTTAAACGTTATTAAAGAGCACACACATTAATTATTATGTATACCAAAGGTCACCTAATATGTATGTCAGAAAATAAGTTAAACGTTATTAAAGAGCACACATTAATTATTATGCATACTAAAGGTCACCTAATATGTCAGAAAATAAGTTAAACGTTATTAAAGAGCACACATTAATTATTATGTATACCAAAGGTCACCTAATATGTATGTCAGAAAATAAGTTAAACGTTATTAAAGAGCACACACATTAATTATTATGCATACTAAAGGTCACCTAATATGTATGTCAGAAAATAAGTTAAACGTTATTAAAGAGCACACATTAATTATTATGTATACCAAAGGTCACCTAATATGTATGTCAGAAAATAAGTTAAACGTTATTAAAGAGCACACATTAATTATTATGCATACCAAAGGTCACCTAATATGTATGTCAGAAAATAAGTTAAACGTTATTAAAGAGCACACATTAATTATTATGTATACCAAAGGTCACCTAATATGTATGTCAGAAAATAAGTTAAACGTTATTAAAGAGCACACATTAATTATTATGTATACCAAAGGTCACCTAATATGTATGTCAGAAAATAAGTTAAACGTTATTAAAGAGCAATACATTAATTATTATGCATACCAAAGGTCACCTAATATGTATGTCAGAAAATAAGTTAAACGGTGTTATTAAAGAGCACACATTAATTATTATGTATACCAAAGGTCACCTAATATGTATGTCAGAAAATAAGTTAAACGTTATTAAAGAGCACACATTAATTATTATGCATACCAAAGGTCACCTAATATGTATGTCAGAAAATAAGTTAAACGTTATTAAAGAGCACACATTAATTATTATGCATACTAAAGGTCACCTAATATGTATGTCAGAAAATAAGTTAAACGTTATTAAAGAGCACACATTAATTATTATGCATACCAAAGGTCACCTAATATGTATGTCAGAAAATAAGTTAAACGTTATTAAAGAAAATATTAATTATTATGTATACCAAAGGTCACCTAATATGTATTTCAGAAAATAAGTTAAACGTTATTAAAGAGCACACATTAATTATTATGCATACCATGTCACCTAATATGTATGTCAGAAAATAAGTTAAACGTTATTAAAGAGCACACATTAATTATTATGTATACCAAAGGTCACCTAATATGTATGTCAGAAAATAAGTTAAACGTTATTAAAGAGCACACATTAATTATTATGCATACCAAAGGTCACCTAATATGTATGTCAGAAAATAAGTTAAACGTTATTAAAGAGCAATACATTAATTATTATGTATACCAAAGGTCACCTAATATGTATGTCAGAAAATAAGTTAAACGTTATTAAAGAGCACACATTAATTATTATGTATACCAAAGGTCACCTAATATGTATGTCAGAAAATAAGTTAAACGTTATTAAAGAGCACATATTAATTATTATGCATACCAAAGGTCACCTAATATGTATGTCAGAAAATAAGTTAAACGTTATTAAAGAGCACACATTAATTATTATGCATACCAAAGGTCACCTAATATGTATGTCAGAAAATAAGTTAAACGTTATTAAAGAGCACACATTAATTATTATGCATACCAAAGGTCACCTAATATGTATGTCAGAAAATAAGTTAAACGTTATTAAAGAGCACACATTAATTATTATGTATACCAAAGGTCACCTAATATGTATGTCAGAAAATAAGTTAAACGTTATTAAAGAGCACACATTAATTATTATGCATACCAAAGGTCACCTAATATGTATGTCAGAAAATAAGTTAAACGTTATTAAAGAGCACACATTAATTATTATGTATACCAAAGGTCACCTAATATGTATGTCAGAAAATAAGTTAAACGTTATTAAAGAGCACACATTAATTATTATGCATACCAAAGGTCACCTAATATGTATGTCAGAAAATAAGTTAAACGTTATTAAAGAGCACACATTAATTATTATGTATACCAAAGGTCACCTAATATGTATGTCAGAAAATAAGTTAAACGTTATTAAAGAGCACACATTAATTATTATGCATACCAAAGGTCACCTAATATGTATGTCAGAAAATAAGTTAAACGTTATTAAAGAGCACACATTAATTATTATGTATACCAAAGGTCACCTAATATGTATGTCAGAAAATAAGTTAAACGTTATTAAAGAGCACACATTAATTATTATGCATACCAAAGGTCACCTAATATGTATGTCAGAAAATAAGTTAAACGTTATTAAAGAGCACACATTAATTATTATGTATACCAAAGGTCACCTAATATGTATGTCAGAAAATAAGTTAAACGTTATTAAAGAGCACACATTAATTATTATGTATACCAAAGGTCACCTAATATGTATGTCAGAAAATAAGTTAAACGTTATTAAAGAGCACACATTAATTATTATGCATACCAAAGGTCACCTAATATGTATGTCAGAAAATAAGTTAAACGTTATTAAAGAGCACACATTAATTATTATGTATACCAAAAGGTCACCTAATATGTATGTCAGAAAATAAGTTAAACGTTATTAAAGAGCACACATTAATTATTATGCATACCAAAGGTCACCTATTATAAAGGTCAAACAAGTTAAACGCTTTATTAAAGAGCACACATTAATTATTATGCATACCAAAGGTCACCTAATATGTATGTCAGAAAATAAGTTAAACGTTATTAAAGAGCACACATTAATTATTATGCATACCAAAGGTCACCTAATATGTATGTCAGAAAATAAGTTAAACGTTATTAAAGAGCACACATTAATTATTATGTATACCAAAGGTCACCTAATATATGTCAGAAAATAAGTTAAACGTTATTAAAGAGCACACATTAATTATTATGTATACCAAAGGTCACCTAATATGTATGTCAGAAAATAAGTTAAACGTTATTAAAGAGCACACATTAATTATTATGCATACCAAAGGTCACCTAATATGTATGTCAGAAAATAAGTTAAACGTTATTAAAGAGCACACATTAATTATTATGCATACCAAATG
>JBBBDQ010027348.1:0-27623 GCA_037127315.1 Ascarosepion bandense | reverse complement strand
TTGCTCAGAATCAATTTTAAATGAGACCATATGATTCTACACATCAATTTACATAAGAATCAGCATTAATCTTGATATGCATGAAAATACACTAAATGCGCAATTTTCGGGCTTTCACTACACTCATTTATATTGCTCAGAATCAATTTTAAATGAGACCATATGATTCTACACATCAATTTACATAAGAATCAGCATTAATCTTGATATGCATGAAAATATTCTAAATGCGCAATTTTCGGGCTTTCAGTACACTCATTTATATTGCTCTGAATCAATTTTAAATGAGACCATATGATTCTACACATCAATTTACATAAGAATCAGCATTAATCTTGATGAGCATGAAAATACTCTAAATGCGCAATATTCGGGCTTTCACTACACTCATTTATATTGCTCAGAATCAATTTCAAATGAGACCATATGATTCTACACACCAATTTACATAAGAATCAGCATTAATCTTGATATGCATGAAAATAGACTAAATGCGCAATTTTCGGGCTTTCAGTACACTCATTTATATTGCTCTGAATCAATTTTAAATGAGCCCATATGATTCTACACATCAATTTACATAAGAATCAGCATTAATCTTGATATGCATGAAAATACACTAAATGCGCAATTTTCGGGCTATCAGTACACTCATTTATATTGCTCAGAATCAATTTTAAATGAGACTATATGATTCTACACATCAATTTACATAAGAATCAGCATTAATCTTGATATGCATGAAAATACACTAAATGCGCAATATTCGGGCTTTCACTACTCTCATTTATATTGCTCTGAATCAATTTTAAATGAGACCATATGATTCTAAACATCAATTTACATAAGAATCAGCATTAATCTTGATATGCATGAAAATACACTAAATGCGCAATATTCGGGCTTTCACTACACTCATTTATATTGCCCAGAATCAATTTCAAATGAGACCATATGATTCTACACATCCATTTACATAAGAATCAGCATTAATCTTGATATGCATGAAAATACACTAAATGCGCAATTTTCGGGCTTTCAGTACACTCAATTATATTGCTCTGAATCAATTTTAAATGAGACCATATGAATCTACACATCAATTTACATAAGAATCAGCATTAATCTTGATATGCATGAAAATACACTAAATGCGCAATTTTCGGGATTTCACTACACTCATTTATATTGCTCAGAATCAATTTTAAATGAGACCATATGATTCTACACATCAATTTACATAAGAATCAGCATTAATCTTGATATGCATGAAAATACATTAATATGCAATTTTCGGGCTTTTCAGTACACTCATTTATATTGCTCAGAATCAATTTAAATGAGACCATATGATTCTACACATCAATTTACATAAGAATCAGCATTAATCTTGATATGCATGAAAATACACTAAATGCGCAATTTTCGGGCTTTCACTACACTCATTTATATTGCTCTGAATCAATTTTAAATGAGACCATATGATTCTACACATCAATTTACGTAAGGATCAGCATTAATCTTGATATGCATGAAAATACACTAAATGCGCAATTTTCGGGCTTTCACTACAGTCATTTATATTGCTGAGAATCAATTTTAAATGAGACCATATGATTCTACACATCAATTTACATAAAAATCAGCATTAATCTTGATATGCATGAAAATACACTAAATGCGCAATTTTCGGGCTTTCACTACACTCATTTATATTGCTCAGAATCAATTTTAAATGAGACCATATGATTCTACACATCAATTTACATAAGAATCAGCATTAATCTTGATATGCATGAAAATACTCTAAATGCGCAATTTTCGAGTTTACCACTACACTCATTTATATTGCTCAGAATCAATTTTAAATGAGACCATAGGATTCTACACATCAATTTACATAAGAATCAGCATTAATCTTGGTATGCTTGAAAATACACTAAATGCGCAATTTTCGGGCTTTCACTACACTCATTTATATCGCTCAGAATCAATTTTAAATGAGACCATATGATTCTACACAACAATTTACATAAGATTCAGCATTAATCTTGATATGCATGAAAATACACTAAATGCGCAATTTTCGGGCTTTCACTACACTCATTTATATTGCTCAGAATCAATTTTAAATGAGACCATATGATTCTACACATCAATTTACATAAGAATCAGCATTAATCTTGATATGCATGAAAATACACTAAATGCGCAATTTTCGGGCTTTCAGTACACTCATTTATATTGCTCAGAATTAATTTTAAATGAGACCATATGATTCTACACATCAATTTACATAAGAATCAGCATTAATCTTGATATGCATGAAAATACACTAAATGCGCAATTTTCGAGCTTCTACTACACTCATTTATATTGCTCAGAATCAATTTTAAATGAGACCATATGATTCTACACATCAATTTACATAAGAATCAGCATTAATCTTGATATGCATGAAAATACACTAAATGCGCAATTTTCGGGTTTTCAGTACACTCATTTATATTGCTCTGAATCAATTTTAAATGAGACCATATGATTCTACACATCAATTTACAGTAAGAATCAGCATTAATCTTGATATGCATGAAAATACACTAAATGCGCAATTTTCGGGCTTTCACTACACTCATTTATATTGCTCAGAATCAATTTTAAATGAGACCATATGATTCTACACATCAATTTACATAAGAATCAGCATTAATCTTGATATGCATGAAAATACACTAAATGCGCAATTTTCGGACTTTCACTACACTCATTTATATTGCTCAGAATCAATTTTAAATGAGACCATATGATTCTACACATCAATTTACATAAGAATCAGCATTAATCTTGATATGCATGAAAATACACTAAATGCGCAATTTTCGGGCTTTCAGTACACTCATTTATATTGCTCAGAATCAATTTTAAATGGAGATCATATGATTCTACACATCAATTTACATAAGAATCAGCATTAATCTTGATATGCATGAAAATACACTAAATGCGCAATATTCGGGTTTTCAGTACACTCATTTTTATTGCTCTGAATCAATTTTAAATGAGACCATATGATTCTACACATCAATTTACATAAGAATCAAGCATTAATTTTGATATGCATGAAAATACACTAAATGCGCAATTTTCGGGCTTTCACTACACTTATTTATATTGCTCAGAATCAATTTTAAATGAGACCATATGATTCTACACATCAATTTACATAAGAATCAGCATTAATCTTGATATGCATGAAAATACACTAAATGCGCAATTTTCGGGCTTTCACTACACTCATTTATATTGCTCAGAATCAATTTTAAATGAGACCATATGATTCTACACATCAATTTATATAAGATTCTGCATTAATCTTGATATCCATGAAAATACATTAATGCGCAATTTTTGGTTTTCACTACACTCATTTATATTACCAGAATCAATTTTAATGAGACCATATGATTCTACACATCAATTTACATAAGAATCAGCATTAATCTTGATATGCATGAAAATACACTAAATGCGCAATTTTCGAGCTTTCAGTACACTCATTTATATTGCTCAGAATCAATTTTAAATGAGACCATATGATTCTACACATCAATTTACATAAGAATCAGCATTAATCTTGATATGCATGAAAATACAATTAAATGCGCAATTTTCGAGTTTACCACCTCCATTTATATTGTTTCCGAATCAAATTTTAAATGAGACCATATGATCTTACACATCAATTTACATAAGAATCAGCATTAATCTTGATATGCATGAAAATACACTAAATGCGCAATTTTCGCTTTCAATACACTCATTTATATTGCTCAGAATCAATTTTAAATGAGATCATATGATTCTACACATCAATTTACATAAGAATCAGCATTAATCTTGATATGCATGAAAATACACTAAATGCGCAATTTCGACTTCACTACACTCATTTATATTGCTCAGAATCAATTTTAAATGAGACCGTATGATTCTACACATCAATTTACATAAGAATCAGCATTAATCTTGATATGCATGAAAATACACTAAATGCGCAATTTTCGCTTTCAGTACACTCATTTATATTGCTCAGAATCAATTTTAAATGAGACCATATGATTCTACACATCAATTTACATAAGAATCAGCATTAATCTTGATATGCATGAAAATACACTAAATGCGCAATATTCGGGTTTTCAGTACACTCATTTCTTATATTGCTCTGAATCCATTTTAAAATGAGACCATATGATTCTACACATCAATTTACATAAGAATCAGCATTAATCTTGATATGCATGAAAATACACTAAATGCGCAATTTTCGGGCTTTCACTACATTCATTTATATTGCTCAGAATCAATTTTAAATGAGACCATATGATTCTACACATCAATTTATATAAGATTCTGCATTAATCTTGATATCCATGAAAATACACTAAATGCGCAAATTTTGGGCTTTCACTACACTCATTTATATTGCTCAGAATCAATTTCAAATGAGACCATATGATTCTACACATCAATTTACATAAGAAACTGCATTAATCTTGATATGCATGAAAATACACTAAATGCGCAATTTTCGAGCTTTCAGTACACTCATTTATATTGCTCAGAATCAATTTTAAATGAGACCATATGCTTCTACACATCAATTTACATAAGAATCCGTATTAATCTTGATATGCATGAAAATAGACTAAATGCGCAATTTTCGGGCTTTCACTACACTCATTTATATTGCTCTGAATCAATTTTAAATGAGACCATATGATTCGACACATCAATTTACATAAGAATCAGCATTAATCTTGATATGCATGAAAATACACTAACAAAAGTTTTAAATTGTTTTACATTCATTTATATTGCTCAGAATCAATTTTAAATGAGAACATACGATGGTTACACATCAATTTACATAAGAATCAGCATTAATCTTGATATGCATGAAAATACATTAATGCGCAATTTTCGGCTTTCACTACACTCATTTATATTGCTCAGAATCAATTTTAAATGAGACCATATGATTCTACACATCACTCCCAGACAAGAATCAGCATTAATCTAGATATGCATGAAAATACACTAAATGCGCAATTTTCGGGCTTTCAGTACACTCATTTATATTGCCCAGAATCAATTTTAAATGAGGACTCATATGATTTTACACATCAATTTACATAAGAATCAGCATTAATCTTGATATGCATGAAAATAGACTAAATGTGCAATTTTCGGGCTTTCACTACACTCATTTATATTGCTCTGAATCAATTTTAAATGAGACCATATGATTCGACACATCAATTTACATAAGAATCAGCATTAATCTTGATATGCATGAAAATACACTAAATGCGCAATTTTCGGGTTTTCACTACACTCATTTATATTGCTCAGAATCAATTTTAAATGAGACCATATGATTCTACACATCAATTTACATAAGAATCAGCATTAATCTTGATATGCATGAAAATATTCTAAATGCGCAATTTTCGGGCTTTCAGTACACTCATTTATATTGCTCTGAATCAATTTTAAATGAGACCATATGATTCTACACATCAATTTACATAAGAATCAGCATTAATCTTGATGAGCATGAAAATAATTTCCTAAATGCGCAATATTCGGGCTTTCACTACACTCATTTATATTGCTCAGAATCAATTTCAAATGAGACCATATGATTCTACACACCAAATTTACATAAGAATCAGCATTAATCTTGATAAGTGTATGAAAATAGACTAAATGCGCAATTTTGGCTTTCAGTACACTCATTTATATTGCTCTGAATCAATTTTAAATGAGCCCATATGATTCTACACATCAATTTACATAAGAATCAGCATTAATCTTGATATGCATGAAAATACACTAAATGCGCAATTTTCGGGCTATCAGTACACTCATTTATATTGCTCAGAATCAATTTAAATGAGACTATATGATTCTACACATCAATTTACATAAGAATCAGCATTAATCTTGATATGCATGAAAATACACTAAATGCGCAATATTCGGGCTTTCACTACTCTCATTTATATTGCTCTGAATCAATTTTAAATGAGACCATATGATTCTAAACATCAATTTACATAAGAATCAGCATTAATCTTGATATGCATGAAAATACACTAAATGCGCAATATTCGGGCTTTCACTACACTCATTTATATTGCCCAGAATCAATTTCAAATGAGACCATATGATTCTACACATCCATTTACATAAGAATCAGCATTAATCTTGATATGCATGAAAATACACTAAATGCGCAATTTTCGGGCTTTCAGTACACTCAATTATATTGCTCTGAATCAATTTTAAATTATAATCTGTTATGAATCTACACATCAATTTACATAAGAATCAGCATTAATCTTGATATGCATGAAAATACACTAAAATGCGCAATTTTCGGATTTCACTACACTCATTTATATTGCTCAGAATCAATTTTAAATGAGACCATATGATTCTACACATCAATTTACATAAGAATCAGCATTAATCTTGATATGCATGAAAATACATTAATGCGCAATTTTCGGGCTTTCAGTAATATTCTGTTTATATTGCTCAGAATCAATTTAAATGAGACCATATGATTCTACACATCAATTTACATAAGAATCAGCATTAATCTTGATATGCATGAAAATACACTAAATGCGCAATTTTCGGGCTTTCACTACACTCATTTATATTGCTCTGAATCAATTTTAAATGAGACCATATGATTCTACACATCAATTTACGTAAGGATCAGCATTAATCTTGATATGCATGAAAAATACACTAAATGCGCAATTTTCGGGCTTTCACTACAGTCATTTATATTGCTGAGAATCAATTTTTAAATGAGACCATATGATTCTACACATCAATTTACATAAAAATCAGCATTAATCTTGATATGCATGAAAATACACTAAATGCGCAATTTTCGGGTTTTCACTACACTCATTTATATTGCTCAGAATCAATTTTAAATGAGACCATATGATTCTACACATCACACTTACATAAGAATCAGCATTAATCTTGATATGCATGAAAAATACTCTAAATAGTGCAATTTTCGAGCTTTCACTACACTCATTTATATTGCTCAGAATCAATTTTAAATGAGACCATAGGATTCTACACATCAATTTACATAAGAATCAGCATTAATCTTGGTATGCTTGAAAATACACTAAATGCGCAATTTTCGGGCTTTCACTACACTCATTTATATCGCTCAGAATCAATTTTAAATGAGACCATATGATTCTACACAACAATTTACATAAGATTCAGCATTAATCTTGATATGCATGAAAATACACTAAATGCGCAATTTTCGGGCTTTCACTACACTCATTTATATTGCTCAGAATCAATTTTAATGAGACCATATGATTCTACACATCAATTTACATAAGAATCAGCATTAATCTTGATATGCATGAAAATACACTAAATGCGCAATTTTCGGGCTTTCAGTACACTCATTTATATTGCTCAGAATTAATTTTAAATGAGACCATATGATTCTACACATCAATTTACATAAGAATCAGCATTAATCTTGATATGCATGAAAATACACTAAATGCGCAATTTTCGAGCTTTCACTACACTCATTTATATTGCTCAGAATCAATTTTTAAATGAGACCATATGATTCTACACATCAATTTACATAAGAATCAGCATTAATCTTGATATGCATGAAAATACACTAAATGCGCAATTTTCGGGCTTTCAGTACACTCATTTATATTGCTCTGAATCAATTTTAAATGAGACCATATGATTCTACACATCAATTTACATAAGAATCAGCATTAATCTTGATATGTATGAAAATACACTAAATGCGCAATTTTCGGGCTTTCACTACACTCATTTATATTGCTCAGAATCAATTTTAAATGAGACCATATGATTCTACACATCAATTTACATAAGAATCAGCATTAATCTTGATATGCATGAAAAAATACACTAAATGCGCAATTTTCGGATCTTCACTACACTCATTTATATTGCTCAGAATCAATTTTAAATGAGACCATATGATTCTACACATCAATTTACATAAGAATCAGCATTAATCTTGATATGCATGAAAATACACTAAATGCGCAATTTTCGGCTTTCAGTACACTCATTTATATTGCTCAGAATCAATTTTAAATGAGACCATATGATTCTACACATCAATTTACATAAGAATCAGCATTAATCTTGATATGCATGAAAATACACTAAATGCGCAATATTCGTTTTCAGTACACTCATTTTTATTGCTCTGAATCAATTTAAATGAGACCATATGATTCTACACATCAATTTACATAAGAATCAGCATTAATTTTGATATGCATGAAAATACACTAAATGCGCAATTCTTCGGGCTTTCACTACACTTATTTATATTGCTCAGAATCCATTTTAAATGAGACCATATGATTCACACATCAATTTACATAAGAATCAGCATTAATCTTGATATGCATGAAAATACACTAAATGCGCAATTTTCGGGCTTTCACTACACTCATTTATATTGCTCAGAATCAATTTTAAATGAGACCATATGATTCTACACATCAATTTATATAAGATTCTGCATTAATCTTGATATCCATGAAAATACATTAATGCGCAATTTTTGGGCTTTCACTACACTCATTTATATTGCTCA
Source organism: Ascarosepion bandense (assembly GCA_037127315.1). NCBI lineage: Eukaryota > Metazoa > Mollusca > Cephalopoda > Sepiida > Sepiidae > Ascarosepion > Ascarosepion bandense. The sequence continues at coordinate 18,901 of JBBBDQ010027348.1, read as the reverse complement.
GAATCAATTTTGTATCGAGACCATATGATTCTACACATCAATTTACATAAGAATCAGCATTAATCTTGATATGCATGAAAATACACTAAAATGCGTAATTTTCGAGTTTTCAGTACACTCATTTATATTGCTCAGAATCAATTTTAAATGAGACCATATGATTCTACACATCAATTTACATAAGAATCAGCATTAATCTTGATATGCATGAAAATACACTAAATGCGCAATTTTCGAGCTTTCACTACACTCATTTATATTGCTCTGAATCAATTTTAAATGAGACCATATGATTCTACACATCAATTTACATAAGAATCAGCATTAATCTTGATATGCATGAAAATACACTAAATGCGCAATTTTTCGCTTTTCACTACACTCATTTATATTGCTCAGAATCAATTTTAAATGAGATCATATGATTCTACACATCAATTTACATAAGAATCAGCATTAATCTTGATATGCATGAAAATACACTAAATGCGCAATTTTTCTTGACTTTCACTACAGACTCTATTTATATTGCTCAGAATCAATTTTAAATGAGACCGTATGATTCTACACATCAATTTACATAAGAATCAGCATTAATCTTGGATATGCATGAAAATACACTAAATGCGCAATTTTCGGGCTTTTCAGTACACTCATTTATATTGCTCAGAATCAATTTTAAATGAGACCATATGATTCTACACATCAATTTACATAAGAATCAGCATTAATCTTGATATGCATGAAAATACACTAAATGCGCAATATTCGGGTTTTCAGTACACTCATTTATATTGCTCTGAATCCATTTTAAATGAGACCATATGATTCTACACATCAATTTACATAAGAATCAGCATTAATCTTGATATGCATGAAAATACACTAAATGCGCAATTTTCGCTTTTCACTACATCTTACTATATTGCTCAGAATCAATTTAAATGAGACCATATGATTCTACACATCAATTTATATAAGATTCTGCATTAATCTTGATATCCATGAAAAATACACTAAATGCGCAAATTTTGGGTTTTCACTACACTCATTTATATTGCTCAGAATCCTTAACGAGACCATGATTCTACACATCAATTTACATAAGAATCAGCATTAATCTTGATATGCATGAAAATACACTAAATGCGCAATTTTCGAGTTTTCTTTCAGTACACTCATTTATATTACTCAGAATCAATTTTAAATGAGACCATATGCTTCTACACATCAATTTACATAAGAATCAGCATTAATCTTGATATGCATGAAAATAGACTAAATGCGCAATTTTCGCTTTCACTACACTCATTTATATTGCTCTGAATCAATTTTAAATGAGACCATATGATTCGACACATCAATTTACATAAGAATCAGCATTAATCTTGATATGCATGAAAATACACTAAATGCGCAATTTTCGTGCTTTCACTACATTCATTTATATTGCTCAGAATCAATTTTAAATGAGAACATATGATACTACACATCAATTTACATAAGAATCAGCATTAATCTTGATATGCATGAAAATACATTAATGCGCAATTTTCGGGTTTTCACTATATTCTCATTTATATTGCTCAGAATCAATTTTAAATGAGACCATATGATTCTACACATCAATTTACATAAGAATCAGCATTAATCTAGATATGCATGAAAATACACTAAATGCGCAATTTTCGGGCTTTCAGTACACTCATTTATATTGCTCAGAATCAATTTTAAATGAGACCATATGATTCTACACATCAATTTACATAAGAATCAGCATTAATCTTGATATGCATGAAAATAGACTAAATGCGCAATTTTCGGGCTTTCACTACACTCATTTATATTGCTCTGAATCAATTTTAAATGAGACCATATGATTCGACACATCAATTTACATAAGAATCAGCATTAATCTTGATATGCATGAAAATACACTAAATGCGCAATTTTCGGGTTTTCACTACATTCATTTATATTGCTCAGAATCAATTTTAAATGAGAACATATGATACTACACATCAATTTACATAAGAATCAGCATTAATCTTGATATGCATGAAAATACATTAATGCGCAATTTTCGGGCTTTCACTACACTCATTTATATTGCTCAGAATCAATTTTAAATGAGACCATATGATTCTACACATCAATTTACATAAGAATCAGCATTAATCTTGATATGCATGAAAATACACTAAATGCGCAATTTTCGCTTTCAGTACACCATTTATATTGCTCAGAATCAATTTTAAATGAGACCATATGATTCTACACATCAATTTACATAAGAATCAGCATTAATCTTGATATGCATGAAAATATACCAACGCAATTTTCGAGCTTTCACTACACTCATTTATATTGCTCAGAATCAATTTTAAATGAGACCATATGATTCTACACATCAATTTACATAAGAATCAGCATTAATCTTGATATGCATGAAAATACACTAAATGCGCAATTTTCGGGCTTTCACTACACTCATTTATATTGCTCAGAATCAATTTTAAATGAGACCATATGATTCTACACATCAATTTACATAAGAATCAGCATTAATCTTGATATGCATGAAAATACACTAAATGCGCAATTTTCGAGCTTTGAGTACACTCATTTATATTGCTCAGAATCAATTTTAAATGAGACCATATGATTCTACACATCAATTTACATAAGAATCAGCATTAATCTTGATATGCATGAAAATAGACTAAATGCGCAATTTTCGGGCTTTCACTACACTCATTTATATTGCTCTGAATCAATTTTAAATGACCATATGATTCGACACATCAATTTACATAAGAATCAGCATTAATCTTGATATGCATGAAAATACACTAAATGCGCAATTTTCGGGCTTTCAGTACATTCATTTATATTGCTCAGAATCAATTTTAAATGAGAACATATGATACTACACATCAATTTACATAAGAATCAGCATTAATCTTGATATGCATGAAAATACATTAATGCGCAATTTTCTGGCCACTACACTCATTTATATTGCTCAGAATCAATTTTAAATGAGACCATATGATTCTACACATCAATTTACATAAGAATCAGCATTAATCTAGATATGCATGAAAATACAATTAAATGCGCAATTTTCGCTTTCAGTACACTCATTTATATTGCTCAGAATCAATTTTAAATGAGAATTCATATGATTCTACACATCAATTTACATAAGAATCAGCATTAATCTTGATATGCATGAAAATAGACTAAATGCGCAATTTTCGGGCTTTCACTACACTCATTTATATTGCTCTGAATCAATTTTAAATGAGACCATATGATTCGACACATCAATTTACATAAGAATCAGCATTAATCTTGATATGCATGAAAATACATCAAATGCGCAATTTTCGGGCTTTCACTACATTCATTTATATTGCTCAGAATCAATTTTAAATGAGAACATATGATACTACACATCAATTTACATAAGAATCATCATTAATCTTTGATATGCATGAAAATACATTAATGCGCAATTTTCGGGCTTTCACTACACTCATTTATATTGCTCAGAATCAATTTTAAATAGACCATATGATTCTACACATCAATTTACATAAGAATCAGCATTAATCTTGATATGCATGAAAATACACTGTGCGCAATTTTCGGGCTTTCAGTACACTCATTTATATTGCTCAGAATCAATTTTAAATGAGACCATATGATTCTACACATCAATTTACATAAGAATCAGCATTAATCTTGATATGCATGAAAATACACTAAATGCGCAATTTTCGAGCTTTCAATACACTCATTTATATTGCTCAGAATCAATTTTAAATGAGACCATATGATTCTACACATCAATTTACATAAGAATCAGCATTAATCTTGATATGCATGAAAATACACTAAATGCGCAATTTTCGCTTTTCAGTACACTCATTTATATTGCTCTGAATCAATTTTAAAATGAGACCATATGATTCTACACATCAATTTACATAAGAATCAGCATTAATCTTGATATGCATGAAAATACACTAAATGCGCAATTTTCGGGCTTTCACTACACTCATTTATATTGCTCAGAATCAATTTTAAATGAGACCATATGATTCTACACATCAATTTACATAAGAATCAGCATTAATCTTGATATGCATGAAAATACAGTAAATGCGCAATTTTCGGACTTTCACTACACTCATTTATATTGCTCAGAATCAATTTTAAATGAGACCATATGATTCTACACATCAATTTACATAAGAATCAGCATTAATCTTGATATGCATGAAAATACACTAAATGCGCAATTTTCTGGCTTTCAGTACACTCATTTATATTGCTCAGAATCAATTTTAAATGAGACCATATGATTCTACACATCAATTTACATAAGAATCAGCATTAATCTTGATAGGCATGAAAATACACTAAATGCGCAATATTCGGGTTTTCAGTACACTCATTTATATTGCTCTGAATCAATTTTAAATGAGACCATATGATTCTACACATCAATTTACATAAAGAATCAGCATTAATTTTGATATGCATGAAAATACACTAAAATGCGCAATTTTCGGGCTTTCACTACACTCATTTATATTGCTCAGAATCAATTTTAAATGAGACCATATGATTCTACACATCAATTTACATAAGAATCAGCATTAATCTTGATATGCATGAAAATACACTAAATGCGCAATTTTCGGGCTTTCACTACACTCATTTATATTGCTCAGAATCAATTTTAAATGAGACCATATGATTCTACACATCAATTTATATAAGATTCTGCATTAATCTTGATATCCATGAAAATACACTAAATGTGCAATTTTTGGGCTTTCACTACACTCATTTATATTGCTCAGAATCAATTTTAAATGAGACCATATGATTCGCTACATCAATTTACATAAGAATCAGCATTAATCTTGATATGCATGAAAATACACTAAATGCGCAATTTTCGAGCTTTCAGTACACTCATTTATATTGCTCAGAATCAATTTTAAATGAGACCATATGATTCTACACATCAATTTACATAAGAATCAGCATTAATCTTGATATGCATGAAAATAGACTAAATGCGCAATTTTCGGGATTTCAATACACTCATTTATATTGCTCTGAATCAATTTTAAATGAGACCATATGATTCTACACATCAATTTATATAAGATTCTGCATTAATCTTGATATCCAAGAAAATACCCTAAATGCGCAATTTTTGGGCTTTCACTACACTCATTTATATTGCTCAGAATCAATTTTAAATGAGACCATATGATTCTACACATCAATTTACATAAGAATCAGCATTAATCTTGATATGCATGAAAATACACTAAATGCGCAATTTTCGGGCTTTCAGTACACTCATTTATATTGCTCAGAATCAATTTTAAATGAGACCATATGATTCTACACATCAATTTACATAAGAATCAGCATTAATCTTGATATGCATGAAAATAGACTAAATGCGCAATTTTCGGGCTTTCACTACACTCATTTATATTGCTCTCAATCAATTTTAAATAAGACCATATGATTCGACACATCAATTTACATAAGAATCAGCATTAATCTTGATATGCATGAAAATACACTAAATGCGCAATTTTCAGGCTTTCACTACATTCATTTATATTGCTCAGAATCAATTTTTAAATGAGAACATATGATACTACACATCAATTTACATAAGAATCAGCATTAATCTTGATATGCATGAAAATACATTAATGCGCAATTTTCGGAAGTTTCACTACACTCATTTATATTGCTCAGAATCAATTTTAAATGAGACCATGTAATTCTACACATCAATTTACATAAGAATCAGCATTAATCTAGATATGCATGAAAATACACTAAATGCGCAATTTTCCGGCTTTCAGTACACTCATTTATATTGCTCAGAATCCAATTTTAAATGAGACCATTTGATTCTACACATCAATTTACATAAGAATCAGCATTAATCTTGATATGCATGAAAATAGACTAAATGCGCAATTTTCAGGCTTTCACTACACTCATTTATATTGCTCTGAATCAATTTTAAATGAGACCATATGATTCGACACATCAATTTACATAAGAATCAGCATTAATCTTGATAGGCAAAAATACACTAAATGCGCAATTTTCAGGCTTACTCACTACATTCATTTATATTGCTCAGTCATTTTATTGAGAACATATGATACTACACATCAATTTACATAAGAATCAGCATTAATCTTGATATGCATGAAAATACATTAATGCACAGAATTTTCAGACTTTCACTACACTCCTTTATATTGCTCAGAATCAATTTTAAATGAGACCATATGATTCTACACATCAATTTACATAAGAATCAGCATTAATCTTGATATGCATGAAAATACACTAAATGCTGAATTTTCGGGCTTTCAGTACACTCATTTATATTGCTCAGAATCAATTTTAAATGAGACCATATGATTCTACACATCAATTTACATAAGAATCAGCATTAATCTTGATATGCATGAAAATACACTAAATGCGCAATTTTCGAGCTTTCACTACACTCATTTATATTGCTCAGAATCAATTTTAAATGAGACCATATGATTCTACACATCAATTTACATAAGAATCAGCATTAATCTTGATATGCATGAAAATACACTAAATGCGCAATTTCAGGCTTCAGTACACTCATTTATATTGCTCTGAATCAATTTTAAATGGGGATACATATGATTCTACACATCAATTTACATAAGAATCAGCATTAATCTTGATATGCATGAAAATACACTAAATGCGCAATTTTCGGGCTTTCACTACACTCATTATATTGCTCAGAATCAATTTTAAATGAGACCATATAAATTCTACACATCAATTTACACACGCCAGAATCAGCATTAATCTTGATATGCTTGAAAATACACTAAATGCGCAATTTTCGGACTTTCACTACACTCATTTATATTATCAGTCAATTTTAAATGAGACCATATGATTCTACACATCAATTTACATAAGAATCAGCATTAATCTTGATATGCATGAAAATACACTAAATGCGCAATTTTCGAGCTTTCAGTACACTCATTTATATTGCTCAGAATCAATTTTAAATGAGACCATATGATTCTACACATCAATTTACATAAGAATCAGCATTAATCTTGATATGCACATGAAAATAGGAGCTATTTTCAATTTCAGGCTTTCAATACACTCAAATTGCCGCATATTGCTCTGAATCAATTTTAAATGAGACCATATGATTCTACACATCAATTTATGATTCTGCGACACAATCTTGATATCCGCGAAAATACACTAAATGCGCAATTTTGGGCTTTCACTACACTCATTTATATTGCTCCGAAATCAATTTTAAATGAGACCATATGATTCTACACATCAATTTACATAAGAATCAGCATTAATCTTGATATGCATGAAAATACACTAAATGCGCAATTTTCGAGCTTTCAGTACACTCATTTATATTGCTCAGAATCAATTTTAAATGAGACCATATGATTCTACACATCAATTTACATAAGAATCAGCATTAATCTTGATATGCATGAAAATAGACTAAATGCGCAATATTCGGGCTTTCACTACACTCATTTATATTATCTGGAATCAATTTTAAATGAGACCATATGATTCGACACATCAATTTACATAAGAATCAGCATTAATCTTGATATGCATGAAAATACACTAAATGCGCAATTTTCGGGCTTTCACTACATTCATTTATATTGCTCAGAATCAATTTTAAATGAGAACATATGATACTACACATCAATTTACATAAGAATCAGCATTAATCTTGATATGCATGAAAATACATTAATGCGCAATTTTCGGGCTTTCACTACACTCGTATGTACTCCAGAATCAATTTTAAATGAGACCATATGATTCTACACATCAATTTACATAAGAATCAGCATTAATCTAGATATGCATGAAAATACACTAAATGCGCAATTTTCGGGCTTTCAGTACTCATTTATATTGCTCAGAATCAATTTTAAATAGACCATATGATTCTACACATCAATTTGCATAAGAATCAGCATTAATCTTGATATGCATGAAAATACACTAAATGCGCAATTTTCGGGCTTTCACTACACTCATTTATATTGCTCAGAATCAATTTTAAATGAGACCATATGATTCTACACATCAATTTACATAAGAATCAGCATTAATCTTGATATGCTTGAAAATACACTAAATGCGCAATTTTCGGACTTTCACTACACTCATTTATATTATCAGAATCAATTTTAAATGAGACCATATGATTCTACACATCAATTTACATAAGAATCAGCATTAATCTTGATATGCATGAAAATACACTAAATGCGCAATTTTCCAGGCTTTCAGTACACTCATTTATATTGCTCAGAATCAATTTTAAATGAGACCATATGATTCTACACATCAATTTACATAAGAATCAGCATTAATCTTGATATGCATGAAAATAGACTAAATGCGCAATTTCCGGGCTTTCAATACACTCATTTATATTGCTCTGAATCAATTTTAAATGAGACCATATGATTCTACACATCAATTTATATAATTCTGCATTAATCTTGATATCCATGAAAATACACTAAATGCGCAATTTTTGGGCTTTCACTACACTCATTTATATTGCTCAGAATCAATTTTAAATGAGACCATATGATTCTACACATCAATTTACATAAGAATCAGCATTAATCTTGATATGCATGAAAATACACTAAATGCGCAATTTTCGAGCTTTCAGTACACTCATTTATGTTATCAGAATCAATTTTAAATGAGACCATATGATTCATCAATTTACATAAGAATCAGCATTAATCTTTTCCAGTATGCATGAAAATAGACTAAATGCGCAATTTTCGGGCTTTCACTACACTCATTTATATTGCTCTGAATCAATTTTAAATGGGATATACAATTCTGACATCAATTTACATAAGAATCAGCATTAATCTTGATATGCATGAAAATACACTAAATGCGCAATTTTCAGGCTTTCACTACATTCATTTATATTGCTCAGAATCAATTTTAAATGAGAACATATGATACTACACATCAATTTACATAAGAATCAGCATTAATCTTGATATGCATGAAAATACATTAATGCGCAATTTTCGGGCTTTCACTACCTCATTTATATTGCTCAGAATCAATTTTAAATGAGACCGCACCGATTCTACACATCGAATTTACATAAGAATCAGCATTAATCTAGATATGCATGAAAATACACTAAATGCGCAATTTTCGGGCTTTCAGTACACTCATTTATATTGCTCAGAATCAATTTTAAATGAGACCATATGATTCTACACATCAATTTACATAAGAATCAGCATTAATCTTGATATGCATGAAAATAGACTAAATGCGCAATTTTCGGGCTTTTCACTACACTCATTTATATTGCTCTGAATCAATTTTAAATGAGACCATATGATTCGACACATCAATTTACATAAGAATCAGCATTAATCTTGATAGGCATGAAAATACACTAAATGCGCAATTTTCGGGCCTTCACTACATTCCTTTATATTGCTCAAGAATCAATTTTAAATGAGAACATATGATACTACACATCAATTTACATAAGAATCAGCATTAATCTTGATATGCATGAAAATACATTAATGCGCAATTTTCGGGCTTTCACTACACTCATTTATATTGCTCAGAATCAATTTTAAATGAGACCATATGATTCTACACATCAATTTACATAAGAATCAGCATTAATCTTGATATGCATGAAAATACACTAAATGCGCAATTTTCGGGCTTTCAGTACACTCATTTATATTGCTCAGAATCAATTTTAAATGAGACCATATGATTCTACACATCAATTTACATAAGAATCAGCATTAATCTTGATATGCATGAAAATACACTAAATGCGCAATTTTCGAGCTTTCACTACACTCATTTATATTGCTCAGAATCAATTTTAAATGAGACCATATGATTCTACACATCAATTTACATAAGAATCAGCATTAATCTTGATATGCATGAAAATACACTAAATGCGCAATTTTCGGGCTTTCAGTACACTCATTTATATTGCTCTGAATCAATTTTAAATGAGACCATATGATTCTACACATCAATTTACATAAGAATCAGCATTAATCTTGATATGCATGAAAATACACTAAATGCGCAATTTTCGGGCTTTCACTACACTCATTTATATTGCTCAGAATCAATTTTAAATGAGACCATATGATTCTACACATCAATTTACATAAGAATCAGCATTAATCTTGATATGCTTGAAAATACACTAAATGCGCAATTTTCGGACTTCACTACACTCATTTATATTGCTCAGAATCAATTTTAAATGAGACCATATGATTCTACACATCAATTTACATAAGAATCAGCATTAATCTTGATATGCATGAAAATACACTAAATGCGCAATTTTCGGGCTTTCAGTACACTCATTTATATTGCTCAGAATCAATTTTAAATGAGACCATATGATTCTACACATCAATTTACATAAGAATCAGCATTAATCTTGATATGCATGAAAATACACTAAATGCGCAATATTCGGTTTTCAGTACACTCATTTATATTGCTCTGAATCAATTTTAAATGAGACCATATGATTCTACACATCAATTTACATAGATTCTGCATTAATCTTGATATCCATGAAAATACACTAAATGCGCAATTTTTGGGCTTTCACTACACTCATTTATATTGCTCAGAATCAATTTTAAATGAGACCATATGATTCTACACATCAATTTACATAAGAATCGGCATTAATCTTGATATGCATGAAAATACACTAAATGCGCAATTTTCGAGCTTTCAGTACACTCATTTATATTGCTCAGAATCAATTTTAAATGAGACCATATGATTCTAAACATCAATTTACATAAGAATCAGCATTAATCTTGATATGCATGAAAATAGACTAAATGCGCAATTTTCCGGGCTTTCAATACACTCATTTATATTGCTCTGAATCAATTTTTAAATGAGACCATATGATTCGACACATCAATTTACATAAGAATCAGCATTAATCTTGATATGCGAAAGGAAATACACTAAATGCGCAATTTCAGGCTTCACTACATTCATTTATATTGCTCGAATCAATTTTAAATGAGAACATGATACTACACATCAATTTACATAAGAATCAGCATTAATCTTGATATGCATGAAAATATGAAAATTATTGCAAATTTTCAGGCTTTCACTACACTCATTTATATTTGCTCAAGAATCAATTTTACATGAGACCATATGATTCTACACATCAATTTACATAAGAATCAGCATTAATCTTGATATGCATGAAAATACACTAAATGCGCAATTTTCGGGCTTTCAGTACACTCATTTATATTGCTCAGAATCAATTTTGAATGAGACCATATGATTCTACACATCAATTTACATAAGAATCAGCATTAATCTTGATATGCATGAAAATACACTAAATGCGCAATTTTCGAGCTTTCACTACACTCATTTATATTGCTCAGAATCAATTTTAAATGAGACCATATGATTCTACACATCAATTTACATAAGAATCAGCATTAATCTTGATATGCATGAAAATACACTAAATGCGCAATTTTCGGGCTTTCACTACACTCATTTATATTGCTCAGAATCAATTTTAAATGAGACCATATGATTCTACAAATCCAATTTTTAAGAATCAGCATTAGTCTTGATATGCATGAAAATACACTAAATGCGCAATTTTCGGGCTTTCAGTACACTCATTTATATTGCTCAGAATCTATTTTAAATGAGACCATATGATTCTACACATCAATTTACATAAGAATCAGCATTAATCTTGATATGCATGAACATACACTAAATGCGCAATTTTCGGTCTTTCAGTACACTCATTTATATTGCTCAGAATCAATGTTGAATGAGACCATATGATTTTACATATAAATTTACATAAGAATCATCATTAATCTTGATATGCATGAAAATACACTAATGCAATTTTCGGGCTTTCACTACACTCATTTATATTGCTCAGAATCAATTTTAAATGAGATATTATGATTCTACACATCAATTTACATAGGAATCAGCATTAATCTTGATATGCATGAAAATACATTAAATGCGCAATTTTCGGGCTTTCACTACACTCATTTATATTGCTCAAGAATTAATTTTAAAATGAGACCATATTGATTCTACACATCAATTTCCATAAGAATCAGCATTAATCTTGATATGCATGAAAATACACTAGATGCGCAATATTCGGACTTTCACTACACTCATTTATATTGCTCAGAATCAATTTTAAGGGGAACCATATGATTCTACATCAATTCACATAAGAATCAGCATTAATCTTCATATGCATGAAAATACACTAAATGCGCAATTTTCGGGCTTTTCAGTACACTCATTTATATTGCTGAGAATCAATTTTAAATGAGACCATATGATTCTACATCAATTTACGCAAGAATCAGCATTAATCTTGATATGCATGAAAATACTCTAAATGCGCAATTTTCGGGCTTTTCACTACCACTCATTTATATTGCTAAGAATCAATTTCAAATGAGACCATATGATTCTACACATCAATTTACATAAGAATCAGCATTAATCTTGATATGCATGAAAATACACTAAATGCGCAATTTTCGGGCTTTCACTACACTCATTTATATTGCTCTGAATCGATTTTAAATGAGACCATATGATTCTACACACCAATTTACATAAGAATCAGCATTAATCTTGATATGCATGAAAATACACTAAATGCGCAATTTTCGGGCTTTCACTACACTCATTTATTTTGCTCAGAATCAATTTTAAATGAGACCATATGATTCTACACCTCAATTTACATAAGAGTCAGCATTAATTTTGATATGCATGAAAAATACACTAAATGCGCAATTTTCGGGCTTTCAGTACACTCATTTATATTGCTCTGAATCAATTTTAATGAGACCCGTCGATGATCTCATTAATTGTAACTTGCCAGCCAAGAATCAGCATTAATTCGATATGCAAGGAAATACACTAAATGCGCAATTTTCGGGTTTTCACTACACTCATTTATATTGCTCAGAATCAATTTTAAATGAGACCATATGATTCTACACATCAATTTACAAGAATCAGCATTAATCTTGATATGCTTGAAAATACACTAAATGCGCAATTTTCAAATTTTCACTACACTCATTTATATTGCTCAGAATCAATTTTAAATGAGACCATATGATTCTACACATCAATTTACATAAGAATCAGCATAATTTTGATATGCATGAAAATACACTAAATGCGCAATTTTCGGGCTTTCAGTACACTCATTTATATTGCTCAGAATCAATTTTAAATGAGACCATATGATTCTACACATCAATTTACATAAGAATCAGCATTAATCTTGATATGCATGAAAATACACTAAATGCGCAATATTCGGTTTTCAGTACACTCATTTATATTGCTCTGAATCAATTTTAAATGAGACCATATGATTCTACACATCAATTTACATAAGATTCTGCATTAATCTTGATATCCATGAAAATACACTAAATGCGCAATTTTTGGGCTTTCACTACACTCATTTATATTGCTCAGAATCAATTTTAAATGAGACCATATGATTCTACACATCAATTTACATAAGAATCAGCATTAATCTTGATATGCATGAAAATACACTAAATGCGCAATTTTCGAGCTTTCAGTACACTCATTTATATTGCTCAGAATCAATTTTAAATGAGACCATATGATTCTAAACATCAATTTACATAAGAATCAGCATTAATCTTGATATGCATGAAAATAGACTAAATGCGCAATTTTCGGCTTTCAATACACTCATTTATATTGCTCTGAATCAATTTTAAATGAGACCATATGATTCGGATTTTTCACATCAATTCTACATAAGAATCAGCATTAATTCGATATGCATGAAAATACACTAAATGCGCAATTTTCGGGCTTTCACTACATTCATTTATATTGCTCAGAATCAATTTTAAATGAGAACATATGATACTACACATCAATTTACATAAGAATCAGCATTAATCTTGATATGCATGAAAATACATTAACGCAATTTTCGGGGTTTTCACTACACTCATTTATATTGCTCAGAATCAATTTTACATGAGACCATATGATTCTACACATCAATTTACATAAGAATCAGCATTAATCTTGATATGCATGAAAATACACTAAATGCGCAATTTTCGGGCTTTCAGTACACTCATTTATATTGCTCAGAATCAATTTTGAATGAGACCATATGATTCTACACATCAATTTACATAAGAATCAGCATTAATCTTGATATGCATGAAAATACACAACGCGCAATTTTCGAGCTTTTCACTACACTCATTTATATTGCTCAGAATCAATTTTAATGAGACCATATGATTCTACACATCAATTTACATAAGAATCAGCATTAATCTTTGATATGCATGAAAATACACTAAAAACGCAATTTTCGCTTTTCACTACACTCATTTAGTTGCTCAGAATCAATTTCAATGAGACCATATGATTCTACAAATCAATTTACATAAGAATCAGCATTAGTCTTGATATGCATGAAAATACACTAAATGCGTACTTTCGGCTTCAGTACACTCATTTATACGTTTCGTGAATCTACGTTTTAATGAGACCATATGATTCTACACATCAATTTACATAAGAATCAGCATTAATCTTGATATGCATGAACATACACTAAATGTGCGCAATTTTCGGTTCTTCGCACACTCATTTATATTGCTCAGAATCAATGTTGAATGACCATATGATTTTACATATAAATTTACATAAGAATCATCATTAATCTTGATATGCATGAAAATACACTAAATGCAATTCTTTGCTTTTCACCACAATTTACATTTATATTGCTCAGAATCAATTTTAAATGAGACCTTATGATTCTACACATAATTTATGATAGAATCAGCATTAATCTTGATATGCATGAAAAAATACATTAAATGCGCAATTTTCGGGCTTTCACTACACTCATTTATATTGCTCAGAATTAATTTTAAATGAGACCATATGATTCTACACATCAATTTCCATAAGAATCAGCATTAATCTTGATATGCATGAAAATACACTAGATGCGCAATATTCGGACTTTCACTACACTCATTTATATTGCTCAGAATCAATTTTAAGGAGACCATATGATTCTACACATCAATTCACATAAGAATCAGCATTGAATCTTCATGGTATTTTCGAAACACACTAAATGCGCAATTTTCGCTTTCAGTATTAATTTGTATTTGTTATTGCTGAGAATCAATTTTAAATGAGACCATATGATTCTACACATCAATTTACATAAGAATCAGCATTAATCTTGATATGCATGAAAATACTCTAAATGCGCAATTTTCGGGCTTTCACTACACTCATTTATATTGCTAAGAATCAATTTCAAATGAGACCATATGATTCTACACATCAATTTACATAAGAATCAGCATTAATCTTGACATGCATGAAAATACACTAAATGCGCAATTTTCGGGCTTTCACTACACTCATTTATATTGCTCTGAATCGATTTTAAATGAGACCATATGATTCTACACACCAATTTACATAAGAATCAGCATTAATCTTGATATGCATGAAAATACACTAAATGCGCAATTTTCGGGCTTTCACTACACTCATTTATTTTGCTCAGAATCAATTTTAAATGAGACCATATGATTCTACACCTCAATTTACATAAGAGTCAGCATTAATTTTGATATGCATGAAAATACACTAAATGCGCAATTTCGGGCTTTCAGTACACTCATTTATATTGCTCTGAATCAATTTTAATGAGACCATATGATTCTACATCAATTTACATAAGAATCAGCATTAATCTTGATATGCAGCAAAATACATAAATGCTCTATTTTTGGGCTTTCAGTACACTCATTTATATTGCTCTGAATCAATTTTAAATGAGACCATATGATTCTACACATCAATTTACGTATGGATCAGCATTAATCTTGATATGCATGAAAATTCATTAAATGCGCAATTTTCGGGCTTTCACTACACTCATTTATATTGCTCAGAATCAATTTTAAATGAGACCATATGATTCTACACATCAATTTACATAAGAATCAGCATTAATCTTGATATGCATGAAAATACACTAAATGCGCAATTTTCGGGCTTTCGATTACACTCATTTATATTGCTGAGAATCAATATAAATGAGACCATATGATTCTACACATCAATTTACATAAGAATCAGCATTAATCTTGATATGCATGAAAATACACTAAATGCGCAATTTTCGGGTTTTCAGTACACTCATTTATATTGCTCTGAATCAATTTTAAATGAGACCATATGATTCTACACTTCAATTTACATAAGAATCAGCATTAATCTAGATGAGCATGAAAATACTCTAAATGCGCAATTTTCGGGCTTTTCACTACACTCATTTATATTGCTCAGAATCAATTTCAAATGAGACTATATGATTCTACACATCAATTTACATAAGAATCAGCATTAATCTTGATATGCATGAAAATACACTAAATGCGCAATTTTCTGGCTTTCACTACACTCATTTATATTGCTCTGAATCAATTTTAAATGAGACCATATGATTCTACACAATTCACTCCCATATAAGAATCAGCATTAATCTTGATATGCATGAAAATACACCAACATGGCAATTTTCGGGGTTTTCACTACACTCATTTATTTTGCTCAGAATCAATTTTAAATGAGACCATATGATTCTTCACATCAATTTACAAAAGAATCAGCATTAATTTAGATATGCATGAAAATACACTAAATGCGCAATTTCCGCTTTCAGTACTCTCATTTATATTGCTCTGAATCAATTTTAAATGAGCCCATATGATTCTACACATCAATTTACATAAGAATCAGCATTAATCTTGATATGCATGAAAAATACACTAAATGCGCAATTTTCGGGCTATCAGTACACTCATTTATATTGCTCAGAATCAATTTTAAATGAGACCATATGATTCTACACATAAATTTACATAAGAATCAGCATTAATCTTGATATGCATGAATATACACTAAATGCGCAATATTCGGGCTTTCACTACACGCATTTATATTGCCTGAATCAATTTAAGTGAGACCATATGATTCTACACATCAATTTACATAAGAATCAGCATTAATCTTGATATGCATGAAAATACACTAAATGCGCAATATTCGGGCTTTCAGTACACTCATTTATGTTGCTCTGAATCAATTCTAAATGAAACCATATGATTCTACACATCAATTTACATAAGAATCAGCATTAATCTTGATATGCATGAAAATACACTAAATGCGCAATATTCGGGCTTTCACTACACTCATTTATATTGCTCAGAATCAATTTTCAATGAGACCATATGATTCTACACATCAATTTACATAAGAATAAGCATTAATCTTGATATGCATGAAAATACACTAAATGCGCAATTTTCGGGCTTTCACTACACTCATTTATATTGCTCAGAATCAATTTTAAAATAGACTATATGATTCTACACATCAATTTACATAAGAATCAGCATTAATCTTGATATGCATGAAAATACACTAAATGCGCAATTTTCGGGCTTTCACTACACTCATTTATATTGCTCAGAATCAATTTTAAATGAGACCATATGATTCTACACATCAATTTACATAAGAATCAGCATTAATATTGATATGCATGAAAATACACTAAATGCGCAATATTCGGGTTTTCAGTACACTCATTTATATTGCTCTGAATCAATTTTAAATGAGACCATATGATTCTACACATCAATTTACATAAGAATCAGCATTAATTTTGATATGCATGAAAATACACTAAATGCGCAATTTTCGGGCTTTTCACTACACTCATTTATATTGCTCAGAATCAATTTCAATGAGACCATGTGATTCTACACATCAATTTACATAAGAATCAGCATTAATCTTGATATGCATGAAAATACACTAAATGCGCAATTTTCGGGCTTTCACTACACTCATTTATATTGCTCAGAATCAACGCAATGAGACCATATGATTCTACACATCAATTTATATAAGATTCTGTATTAATCTTGATATGCATGAAAATACACTAAATGTTAATGGCTTTCACTAAACTCATTTATATTGCTCAGAATCAATTTTAAATGAGACCATATGAATCTACACATCAATTTACATAAGAATCAGCATTAATCTGATATGCATGAAAATACACTAAATGCGTACTGGCTACTACACTCATTTATATTGCTCAGAATCAATTTTAAATGAGACCATATGATTGTACACATCAATTCACATAAGAATCAGCATTAATCTTGATATGCATGAAAATAAAGCACCAAATGCGCAATTTTCGGGCTTTCAGTACAATCATTTATATTGCTCTGAATCAATTTTAAATGAGACCATATGATTCTACACATCAATTTACATAAATAAAATCAGCATTAATCTTGATATGCATGAAAATACACTAAATGCGCAATTTTCGGGCTTTCAGTACAATCATTTATATTGCTCTGAATCAATTTAAATGAGACCATATGATTCTACATCAATTTACATATGAATCAGCATTAATCTTGATATGCATGAAAATACACTAAATGCGCAATTTTCGGTTTTCACTTCACACTCATTTTTATTGCTCAGAATCAATTTTAAATGAGACCATATGATTCTACACATCAATTAACATAAG
>JBBBDQ010027347.1:0-48973 GCA_037127315.1 Ascarosepion bandense | reverse complement strand
CATAATAATCAAAGGGGCCGCAGACTAGATAGTTAGGTGGCCAGATGTAAGGGCATATGTGGCCGCAGATATTGCTTGATAACCATGACTGGTTTCTCTTGTAAGCGGCTTGGGGCTGAGTCGTGTCGCTAGATATAGTGCCTTCTAGCAGCCACCCTCTTGCTCAACTGTGCGCCACACATAATAATCAAAGGGGCCGCAGACTAGATAGTTAGGGTGGCCAGATGTAAGGGCATATGTGGCCGCAGATATTGCTTGATAACCATGACTGGTTTCTCTTGTAAGCGGCTTGGGCCTGAGGCGTATTGCTAGATATAGTGCCTTCTAGCAGCCACCCTCTTGCTCAACTGTGCGCTACACATAATAATCAAAGGGGCCGCAGACTAGATAGTTAGTGGCCAGATGTAAGGGCATATGTGGCCGCAGATATTGCTTGATAACCATGACTGGTTTTCCTTTGTAAGCGGCTTGGGGCTGAGGCGTGTCGCTAGATATAGTGCCTTCTAGCAGCCACCCTCTTGCTCAACTGTGCGCCACACATAATAATCAAAGGGGCCGCAGACTAGATAGTTAGGTGGCCAGATGTAAGGGCATATGTGGCCGCAGATATTGCTTGGATAACCATGACTGGTTTCTCTTGTAAGCGGCTTGGGGCTGAGTCGTGTCGCTAGATATAGTGCCTTCTAGCAGCCACTCCTCTTGCTCAACTGTGCGCCACACATAATAATCAAAGGGGCCGCAGACTAGATAGTTAGGTGGCCAGATGTAAGGGCATATGTGGCCGCAGATATTGCTTGACAACTACGACTGGTTTCTCTTGTAGGCGGCTTCTGGGGCTGAGGCGTGTCCTAGACATAGTGTTTTCTAGCAGCCACCCTCTTGCTCAACTGTGCGCCACACATAATAATCAAAGGGGCCGCAGACTAGATAGTTAGGTGGCCAGATGTAAGGGCATATGTGGCTGCAGATATTGTTTGATAACCATGACTGGTTTCTCTTTGTAAGCGGCTTGCGGCTGAGGCGTCGCTAGATATAGTGCTTTCTAGCAGCCACCTCTTTGCTCAACTGTGCACCACACATAATAATCAAAGGCCGCAGACTAGATAGTTAGGTGGCCAGATGGGTGGGCATATGTGGCTGCAGATATTGCTTGATAACCATGACTGGTTTCTCTTGTAAGCGGCTTGGGGCTGAGGCGTGTCGCTAGATATAGTGCCTTCTAGCAGCCACCCTCTTGCTCAACTGTGCGCCACACATAATAATCAAAGGGCCGCAGATCAGATAGTTATTAGTATGATGTAAGGGCATATGTGGCCGCAGATATTGTTTGATAACCATGACTGGTTTCTCTTTGTAAGCGGCTTGCGGCTGAGGCGTGTCGCCAGATATAGTGCCTTCTAGCAGCCACTCCCTCTTGCTCAATCAGCACCACATAATAATCAAAGGGGCTGCAGACTAGATAGTTAGGTGGCCAGATGTAAGGGCATATGTGGCCGCAGATATTGCTTGGATAACCATGACTGGTTTCTCTTGCGCGGTCGGAAGCCGAGGCGTGTCGTTAGACATAGTGCCTTCTAGCAGCCACCCTCTTGCTCAACTGTGCACCACACATAATAATCAAAGGGGCCGCAGACTAGATAGTTAGGTGGCCAGATGTAAGGGCATATGTGGCCGCAGATATTGCTTGATAACCATGACTGGTTTCTCTTGTAAGCGGCTTGGGGCTGAGTCGTGTCGCTAGATATAGTGCCTTCTAGCAGCCACTCCTTCTTGCTCAACTGTGCGCCACACATAATAATCAAAGGGGCCGCAGACTAGATAGTTAGGTGGCCAGATGTAAGGGCATATGTGGCCGCAGATATTGCTTGATAACCATGACTGGTTTCTCTTGTAAGCGGCTTGGGCCTGAGGCGTGTCGCTAGATATAGTGCCTTCTAGCAGCCACCCTCCTTCTTGCTCAACTGTGCGCCACACATAATAATCAAAGGGGCCGCAGACTAGATAGTTAGGTGGCCAGATGTAAGGGCATATGTGGCCGCAGATATTGCTTTGATAACCATGACTGGTTTCTCTTGTAAGCGGCTTGGGGCTGAGGCGTGTCGCTAGATATAGTGCCTTCTAGCAGCCACCCTCTTCTTGCTCAACTGTGCGCCACACATAATAATCAAAGGGGCCGCAGACTAGATAGTTAGGTGGCCAGATGTAAGGGCATATGGTGGCCGCAGATATTGCTTGATAACCATGACTGGTTTCTCTTGTAAGCGGCTTGGGGCTGAGTCGTGTCGCTAGATATAGTGCCTTCTAGCAGCCACCCTCTTCTTGCTCAACTGTGCGCCACACATAATAATCAAAGGGGCCGCAGACTAGATAGTTAGGTGGCCAGATGTAAGGGCATATGTGGCCGCAGATATTGCTTGATAACCATGACTGGTTTCTCTTGTAAGCGGCTTGGGCTGAGGCGTGTCGCTAGATATAGTGCCTTCTAGCAGCCACCCTCTTGCTCAACTGTGCGCCACACATAATAATCAAAGGGGCCGCAGACTAGATAGTTAGGTGTACAGATGTAAGGGCATATGTGGCCGCAGATATTGTTTGATAACCATGACTGGTTTCTCTTGTAAGCGGCTTGCGGCTGAGGCGTGTCGCTAGATATAGTGCCTCTTCTAAAGCCACCCTCTTGCTCAACTGTGCGCCACACATAATAATCAAAGGGGCCGCAGACTAGATAGTTAGGTGGCCAGATGTAAGGGCATATGTGGCCGCAGATATTGCTTGATAACCATGACTGGTTTCTCTTGTAAGCGGCTTGGGGCTGAGGCGTGTCGCTAGATATAGTGCTCTCTAGCAGCCAATTCTCTTGCTCAACTGTGCGCCACACATAATAATCAAAGGGGCCGCAGACTAGATAGTTAGGTGGCCAGATGTAAGGGCATATGTGGCCGCAGATATTGCTTGATAACCATGACTGGTTTCTCTAGTGTTGCGCTTGCTGAGGCGTGTCGCTAGATATAGTGCCTTCTAGCAGCCACCCCTCTTGCTCAACTGTGCACCACACATAATAATCAAAGGGGCCGCAGACTAGATAGTTAGGGTGGCCAGATGTAAGGGCATATGTGGCCGCAGATATTGCTTGATAACCATGACTGGTTTCTCTTGGTAAGCGGCTTGGGGCTGAGTCGTGGTTGCTGGATATAGTGTTTTCTAGCAGCCACTCCTCTTGCTCAACTGTGCGCCACACATAATAATCAAAGGGGCCGCAGACCAGATAGTTAGGTGGCCAGATGTAAGGGCATATGGCCGCAGATATTGTTTGATAACCATGGACTGGTTTCTCTCTTGGAAGCGGCTTGGGGTTGAGGCGCGCCAGATATAGTGCCTTCTAGCAGCCACCCTTGCTCAACTGTGCACCACACATAATAATCAAAGGGGCCGCAGACTAGATAGTTAGGTGGCCAGATGTAAGGGCATATGTGGCCGCAGATATTGCTTGATAACCATGACTGGTTTCTCTTGTAAGCGGCTTGGGGCTGAGGCGTGTCGCTAGATATAGTGCCTTCTAGCAGCCACCCTTCTTGCTCAACTGTGCGCCACACATAATAATCAAAGGGGCCGCAGACTAGATAGTTAGGTGGCCAGATGTAAGGGCATATGTGGCCGCAGATATTGCTTGATAACCATGACTGGTTTCTCTTGTAAGCGGCTTGGGGCTGAGTCGTGTCGCTAGATATAGTGCCTTCTAGCAGCCACCCTCTTGCTCAACTGTGCGCCACACATAATAATCAAAGGGGCCGCAGACTAGATAGTTAGGTGGCCAGATGTAAGGGCATATGTGGCCGCAGATATTGTTTGATAACCATGACTGGTTTCTCTTGTAAGCGGCTTGGGGCTGAGGCGTGTCGCTAGATATAGTGCCTTCTAGCAGCCACCCTCTTGCTCAACTGTGCACCACACATAATAATCAAAGGGGCCGCAGACTAGATAGTTAGGTGGCCAGATGTAAGGGCATATGTGGCCGCAGATATTGCTTGATAACCATGACTGGTTTCTCTTGTAAGCGGCTTGGGGCTGAGGCGTGTCGCTAGATATAGTGCCTTCTAGCAGCCACACTCTTGCTCAACTGTGCACCACACATAATAATCAAAGGGGCCGCAGACTAGATAGTTAGGTGGCCAGATGTAAGGGCATATGTGGCCGCAGATATTGTTTGATAACCATGACTGGTTTCTCTTGTAAGCGGCTTGGGGCTGAGGCGTGTCGCTAGATATAGTGCCTTCTAGCAGCCACCCTCTTGCTCAACTGTGCACCACACATAATAATCAAAGGGGCCGCAGACTAGATAGTTAGGTGGCCAGATGTAAGGGCATATGTGGCCGCAGATATTGCTTGATAACCATGACTGGTTTCTCTTGTAAGCGGCTTGGGGCTGAGTCGTGTCGCTAGATATAGTGCCTTCTAGCAGCCACCCTCTTGCTCAACTGTGCGCCACACATAATAATCAAAGGGGCCGCAGACTAGATAGTTAGGTGGCCAGATGTAAGGGCATATGTGGCCGCAGATATTGCTTGATAACCATGACTGGTTTCTCTTGTAAGCGGCTTGGGGCTGAGGCGTGTCGCTAGATATAGTGCCTTCTAGCAGCCACCCTCTTGCTCAACTGTGCACCACACATAATAATCAAAGGGGCCGCAGACTAGATAGTTAGGTGGCCAGATGTAAGGGCATATGTGGCCGCAGATATTGTTTGATAACCATGACTGGTTTCTCTTGTAAGCGGCTTGGGGCTGAGGCGTGTCGCTAGATATAGTGCCTTCTAGCAGCCACCCTCTTGCTCAACTGTGCGCCACACATAATAATCAAAGGGGCCGCAGACTAGATAGTTAGGTGGCCAGATGTAAGGGCATATGTGGCCGCAGATATTGTTTGATAACCATGACTGGTTTCTCTTGTAAGCGGCTTGGGGCTGAGGCGTGTCGCTAGATATAGTGCTCTAGCAGCCACCCTCTTGCTCAACTGTGCACCACACATAATAATCAAAGGGGCCGCAGACTATATAGGTGGCCAGATGTAAGGGCATATGTGGCCGCAGATATTGTTTGATAACCATGACTGGTTTCTCTTGTAAGCGGCTTGGGGCTGAGGCGTGTCGCTAGATATAGTGCCTTCTAGCAGCCACCCTCTTGCTCAACTGTGCACCACACATAATAATCAAAGGGGCCGCAGACTAGATAGTTAGGTGGCCAGATGTAAGGGCATATGTGGCCGCAGATATTGTTTGATAACCATGACTGGTTTCTCTTGTAAGCGGCCTTGGGGCTGAGGCGTGTCGCTAGATATAGTGCCTTCTAGCAGCCACCCTCTTGCTCAACTGTGCGCCACACATAATAATCAAAGGGGCCGCAGACTAGATAGTTAGGTGGCCAGATGTAAGGGCATATGTGGCCGCAGATATTGTTTGATAACCATGACTGGTTTCTCTTGTAAGCGGCTTGGGGCTGAGGCGTGTCGCTAGATATAGTGCCTTCTAGCAGCCACCCTCTTGCTCAACTGTGCACCACACATAATAATCAAAGGGGCCGCAGACTAGATAGTTAGGTGGCCAGATGTAAGGGCATATGTGGCCGCAGATATTGTTTGATAACCATGACTGGTTTCTCTTGTAAGCGGCTTGGGGCTGAGGCGTGTCGCTAGATATAGTGCCTTCTAGCAGCCACCCTCTTGCTCAACTGTGCACCACACATAATAATCAAAGGGGCCGCAGACTAGATAGTTAGGTGGCCAGATGTAAGGGCATATGTGGCCGCAGATATTGTTTGATAACCATGACTGGTTTCTCTTGTAAGCGGCTTGGGGCTGAGGCGTGTCGCTAGATATAGTGCCTTCTAGCAGCCACCCTCTTGCTCAACTGTGCACCACACATAATAATCAAAGGGGCCGCAGACTAGATAGTTAGGTGGCCAGATGTAAGGGCATATGTGGCCGCAGATATTGTTTGATAACCATGACTGGTTTCTCTTGTAAGCGGCTTGGGGCTGAGGCGTGTCGCTAGATATAGTGCCTTCTAGCAGCCACTCCTTCTTTGCTCAACTGTGCACCACATATAATAATCAAAGGGGCCGCAGACTAGATAGTTAGGTGGCCAGATGTAAGGGCATATGTGGCCGCAGATATTGTTTGATAACCATGACTGGTTTCTCTTGTAAGCGGCTTGGGGCTGAGGCGTGTCGCTAGATATAGTGCCTTCTAGCAGCCACCCTCTTGCTCAACTGTGCGCCACACATAATAATCAAAGGGGCCGCAGACTAGATAGTTAGGTGGCCAGATGTAAGGGCATATGTGGCCGCAGATATTGTTTGATAACCATGACTGGTTTCTCTTGTAAGCGGCTTGGGGCTGAGGCGTGTCGCTAGATATAGTGCCTTCTTAGCAGCCACCCTCTTGCTCAACTGTGCACCACACATAATAATCAAAGGGGCCGCAGACTAGATAGTTAGGTGGCCAGATGTAAGGGCATATGTGGCCGCAGATATTGTTTGATAACCATGACTGGTTTCTCTTGTAAGCGGCTTGGGGCTGAGGCGTGTCGCTAGATATAGTGCCTTCTAGCAGCCACCCTCTTGCTCAACTGTGCACCACACATAATAATCAAAGGGGCCGCAGACTAGATAGTTAGGTGGCCAGATGTAAGGGCATATGTGGCCGCAGATATTGTTTGATAACCATGACTGGTTTCTCTTGTAAGCGGCTTGGGGCTGAGGCGTGTCGCTAGATATAGTGCCTTCTAGCAGCCACCCTCTTGCTCAACTGTGCGCCACACATAATAATCAAAGGGGCCGCAGACTAGATAGTTAAGGTGGCCAGATGTAAGGGCATATGTGGCCGCAGATATTGTTTGATAACCATGACTGGTTTCTCTTGTAAGCGGCTTGGGGCTGAGGCGTGTCGCCTAGATATAGTGCCTTCTAGCAGCCACCCTCTTGCTCAACTGTGCACCACACATAATAATCAAAGGGGCCGCAGACTAGATAGTTAGGTGGCCAGATGTAAGGGAGCATATGTGGCCGCAGATATTGCTTGATAACCATGACTGGTTTCCTCTTGTAAGCGGCTTGGGGCTGAGGCGTGTCGCTAGATATAGTGCCTTCTAGCAGCCACCCTCTTGCTCAACTGTGCGCCACACATAATAATCAAAGGGGCCGCAGACTAGATAGTTAGGTGGCCAGATGTAAGGGCATATGTGGCCGCAGATATTGCTTGATAACCATGACTGGTTTCTCTTGTAAGCGGCTTGGGGCTGAGTCGTGTCGCTAGATATAGTGCCTTCTAGCAGCCACACTCTTGCTCAACTGTGCGCCACACATAATAATCAAAGGGGCCGCAGACTAGATAGTTAGGTGGCCAGATGTAAGGGCATATGTGGCCGCAGATATTGCTTTGATAACCATGACTGGTTTCTCTTGTAAGCGGCTTGGGGCTGAGGCGTGTCGCTAGATATAGTGCCTTCTAGCAGCCACCCTCTTGCTCAACTGTGCACCACACATAATAATCAAAGGGGCCGCAGACTAGATAGTTAGGTGGCCAGATGTAAGGGCATATGTGGCCGCAGATATTGCTTGATAACCATGACTGGTTTCTCTTGTAAGCGGCTTGGGGCTGAGTCGTGTCGCTAGATATAGTGCCTTCTAGCAGCCACCCTCTTGCTCAACTGTGCGCCACACATAATAATCAAAGGGGCCGCAGACTAGATAGTTAGGTGGCCAGATGTAAGGGCATATGTGGCCGCAGATATTGCTTGATAACCATGACTGGTTTCTCTTGTAAGCGGCTTGCGGCTGAGGCGTGTCGCTAGATATAGTGCCTTCTAGCAGCCACCCTCTTGCTCAACTGTGCACCACACATAATAATCAAAGGGGCCGCAGACTAGATAGTTAGGTGGCCAGATGTAAGGGCATATGTGGCCGCAGATATTGCTTGATAACCATGACTGGTTTCTCTTGTAAGCGGCTTGGGGCTGAGTCGTGTCGCTAGATATAGTGCCTTCTAGCAGCCACCCTCTTGCTCAACTGTGCGCCACACATAATAATCAAAGGGGCCGCAGACTAGATAGTTAGGTGGCCAGATGTAAGGGCATATGTGGCCGCAGATATTGCTTGATAACCATGACTGGTTTCTCTTGTAAGCGGCTTGCGGCTGAGGCGTGTCGCTAGATATAGTGCCTTCTAGCAGCCACCCTCTTGCTCAACTGTGCACCACACATAATAATCAAAGGGGCCGCAGACTAGATAGTTAGGTGGCCAGATGTAAGGGCATATGTGGCCGCAGATATTGCTTGATAACCATGACTGGTTTCTCTTGTAAGCGGCTTGGGGCTGAGTCGTGTCGCTAGATATAGTGCTCTAGCAGCCACCCTCTTGCTCAACTGTGCGCCACACATAATAATCAAAGGGGCCGCAGACTAGATAGTTAGGTGGCCAGATGTAAGGGCATATGTGGCCGCAGATATTGCTTGATAACCATGACTGGTTTCTCTTGTAAGCGGCTTGGGGCTGAGTCGTGTCGCTAGATATAGTGCCTTCTAGCAGCCACCCTCTTGCTCAACTGTGCGCCACACATAATAATCAAAGGGGCCGCAGACTAGATAGTTAGGTGGCCAGATGTAAGGGCATATGTGGCCGCAGATATTGTTTGATAACCATGACTGGTTTCTCTTGTAAGCGGCTTGGGGCTGAGTCGTGTCGCTAGATATAGTGCCTTCTAGCAGCCACCCTCTTGCTCAACTGTGCGCCACACAAAATAATCAAAGGGGCCGCAGACTAGATAGTTAGGTGGCCAGATGTAAGGGCATATGTGGCCGCAGATATTGCTTGATAACCATGACTGGTTTCTCTTGTAAGCGGCTTGGGGCTGAGTCGTGTCGCTAGATATAGTGCCTTCTAGCAGCCACCCTCTTGCTCAACTGTGCGCCACACATAATAATCAAAGGGGCCGCAGACTAGATAGTTAGGTGGCCAGATGTAAGGGCATATGTGGCCGCAGATATTGTTTGATAACCATGACTGGTTTCTCTTGTAAGCGGCTTGGGGCTGAGTCGTGTCGCTAGATATAGTGCCTTCTAGCAGCCACCCTCTTGCTCAACTGTGCGCCACACATAATAATCAAAGGGGCCGCAGACTAGATAGTTAGGTGGCCAGATGTAAGGGCATATGTGGCCGCAGATATTGCTTGATAACCATGACTGGTTTCTCTTGTAAGCGGCTTGGGGCTGAGTCGTGTCGCTAGATATAGTGCCTTCTAGCAGCCACCCTCTTGCTCAACTGTGCGCCACACATAATAATCAAAGGGGCCGCAGACTAGATAGTTAGGTGGCCAGATGTAAGGGCATATGTGGCCGCAGATATTGTTTGATAACCATGACTGGTTTCTCTTGTAAGCGGCTTGGGGCTGAGTCGTGTCGCTAGATATAGTGCCTTCTAGCAGCCACCCTCTTGCTCAACTGTGCGCCACACATAATAATCAAAGGGGCCGCAGACTAGATAGTTAGGTGGCCAGATGTAAGGGCATATGTGGCCGCAGATATTGCTTGATAACCATGACTGGTTTCTCTTGTAAGCGGCTTGGGGCTGAGTCGTGTCGCTAGATATATTGCCTTCTAGCAGCCACCCTCTTGCTCAACTGTGCGCCACACATAATAATCAAAGGGGCCGCAGACTAGATAGTTAGGTGGCCAGATGTAAGGGCATATGTGGCCGCAGATATTGCTTGATAACCATGACTGGTTTCTCTTGTAAGCGGCTTGGGGCTGAGTCGTGTCGCTAGATATAGTGCCTTCTAGCAGCCACCCTCTTGCTCAACTGTGCGCCACACATAATAATCAAAGGGGCCGCAGACTAGATAGTTAGGTGGCCAGATGTAAGGGCATAGCATATGGCCGCAGATATTGCTTGACAACCATGACTGGTTTCTCTTGTAAGCGGCTTGGGGCTGAGTCAAAGCCAGATATAAGGCTTCTTCAGCAGCCACTCTCTTGCTCAACTGTGCGCCACACATAATAACTGGGGCCGCAGACTAGATAGTTAGTGGCCAGATGTAAGGGCATATGTGGCCGCAGAGAGTTGTTTGATAACCATGACTGGCTTCTTGTAAGCGGCTTCAGGCTGAGGCGTGTCGCTAGACATAGTGCCTTCTAGCAGCACCCCCAGTTTCCAACCGTACCAACATACAAGTACCAAAGGGCCGCGGACTGAAGCAAATAGGTGCAGCCAGAGTTGTAAGGCATATGTGGCCGTGCAGATATTGCTTGATAACCATGACTGGTTTCTTGTAAGCGGCTTGGGGCTGAGTCGTGTCGCTAGATATAGTGCCTTCTAGCAGCCACCCTCTTGCTCAACTGTGCGCCACATACTAAATTCAAAGGGCCGCAGACTAGATAGTTAGGTGGCCAGATGTAAGGGCATATGTGGCCGCAGATATTGCTTGACAACCATGACTGTTTCTTCTTGTGTTGCTCAGCTGAGTCGTGTCGCTAGATATAGTGCCTTCTAGCAGCCACCCTCCTTGCTCAACTGTGCGCCACACATAACAATCAAAGGGGCCGCAGACTAGATAGTTAGTGGCCAGATGTAAGGGCATATGTGGCCGCGGTGATATTGCTTGATAACCATGACTGGTTTCTCTGTGTCGGCTTGGGGCTGAGTCGCCCATAGATATAGTGTTTCTAGCAGCCACCTCTCTTGCTCAACAAAGCCACACAATAAGCCGGTACCGCAGACTAGATAGTTAGGTGGCCAGATGTAAGGCACATGTGGCCGCAGATATTGCTTGATAACCATGACTGGTTTCTCTTGTAAGCGGCTTGGGCTGAGTCGTGTCGCTAGATATAGTGCCTTCTAGCAGCCACCCCTCTTGCTCAACTGTGCGCCACACATAATAATCAAAGTGGGCCGTGCAGACTGATAGTTAGGTAACAGATGTAAGGGCATATGTGGTCGCAGATATTGTTTGATAACCATGAATGGTTTCTCTTGTAAGCGGCTTGCGGCTGAGGCGTGTCGCCAGATATAGTGGCTTCAGCAGCCACTCCTCTTGCTCAACTGTGCACCACACATAATAATCAAAGGGGCCGCAGACTAGATAGTTAGGTGGCCAGATGTAAGGGCATATGTGGCCGCAGATATTGCTTGATAACCATGACTGGTTTCTCTTGTAAGCGGCTTGGGGCTGAGTCGTGTCGCTAGATATAGGCCTTCTAGCAGCCACCATCTTGCTCAACTGTGCACCACACACAATCAAAGGGGCCGCAGACTAGATAGTTAGGTGGCCAGCGGGCATATGTGGCCGCAGATATTGCTTGATAACCATGACTGGTTTCTCTTGTAAGCGGCTTGGGGCTGAGTCGTGTCGCTAGATATAGTGCCTTCTAGCAGCCACCCCTCTTGCTCAACTGTGCACCACACATAATAATCAAAGGGGCCGCAGACTAGATAGTTAGGTGGCCAGATGTAAGGGCATATGTGGCCGCAGATATTGCTTGATAACCATGACTGGTTTCTCTTGTAAGCGGCTTGGGGCTGAGTCGTGTCGCTAGATATAGTGCCTTCTAGCAGCCACCCTCTTGCTCAACTGTGCACCACACATAATAATCAAAGGGGCCGCAGACTAGATAGTTAGGTGGCCAGATGTAAGGGCATATGTGGCCGCAGATATTGCTTGATAACCATGACTGGTTTCTCTTGTAAGCGGCTTGCGGCTGAGGCGTGTCGCTAGATATAGTGCCTTCTAGCAGCCACCCTCTTGCTCAACTGTGCACCACACATAATAATCAAAGGGGCCGCAGACTAGATAGTTAGGTGGCCAGATGTAAGGGCATATGTGGCCGCAGATATTGCTTGATAACCATGACTGGTTTCTCTTGTAAGCGGCTTGGGGCTGAGTCGTGTCGCTAGATATAGTGCCTTCTAGCAGCCACCCTCTTGCTCAACTGTGCACCACACATAATAATCAAAGGGGCCGCAGACTAGATAGTTAGGTGGCCAGATGTAAGGGCATATGTGGCCGCAGATATTGCTTGATAACCATGACTGGTTTCTCTTGTAAGCGGCTTGCGGCTGAGGCGTGTCGCTAGATATAGTGCCTTCTAGCAGCCACCCCTCTTGCTCAACTGTGCACCACACATAATAATCAAAGGGGCCGCAGACTAGATAGTTAGGTGGCCAGATGTAAGGGCATATGTGGCCGCAGATATTGCTTGATAACCATGACTGGTTTCTCTTGTAAGCGGCTTGGGGCTGAGTCGTGTCGCTAGATATAGTGCCTTCTAGCAGCCACCCTCTTGCTCAACTGTGCACCACACATAATAATCAAAGGGGCCGCAGACTAGATAGTTAGGTGGCCAGATGTAAGGGCATATGTGGCCGCAGATATTGCTTGATAACCATGACTGGTTTCTCTTGTAAGCGGCTTGGGGCTGAGTCGTGTCGCTAGATATAGTGCCTTCTAGCAGCCACCCTCTTGCTCAACTGTGCGCCACACATAATAATCAAAGGGGCCGCAGACTAGATAGTTAGGTGGCCAGATGTAAGGGCATATGTGGCCGCAGATATTGTTTGATAACCATGACTGGTTTCTCTTGTAAGCGGCTTGCGGCTGAGGCGTGTCGCTAGATATAGTGCCTTCTAGCAGCCACCCTCTTGCTCAACTGTGCACCACACATAATAATCAAAGGGGCCGCAGACTAGATAGTTAGGTGGCCAGATGTAAGGGCATATGTGGCCGCAGATATTGCTTGATAACCATGACTGGTTTCTCTTGTAAGCGGCTTGGGGCTGAGTCGTGTCGCTAGATATAGTGCCTTCTAGCAGCCACCCTCTTGCTCAACTGTGCGCCACACATAATAATCAAAGGGGCCGCAGACTAGATAGTTAGGTGGCCAGATGTAAGGGCATATGTGGCCGCAGATATTGCTTGATAACCATGACTGGTTTCTCTTGTAAGCGGCTTAGGGGCTGAGTCGTGTCGCTAGATATAGTGCCTTCTAGCAGCCACCCTCTTGCTCAACTGTGCGCCACACATAATAATCAAAGGGGCCGCAGACTAGATAGTTAGGTGGCCAGATGTAAGGGCATATGTGGCCGCAGATATTGCTTGATAACCATGACTGGTTTCTCTTGTAAGCGGCTTGGGGCTGAGTCGTGTCGCTAGATATAGTGCCTTCTAGCAGCCACCCTCTTGCTCAACTGTGCGCCACACATAATAATCAAAGGGGCCGCAGACTAGATAGTTAGGTGGCCAGATGTAGGGCATATGTGGCCGCAGATATTGCTTGATAACCATGACTGGTTTCTCTTGTAAGCGGCTTGGGGCTGAGTCGTGTCGCTAGATATAGTGCCTTCTAGCAGCCACCCTCTTGCTCAACTGTGCGCCACACATAATAATCAAAGGGGCCGCAGACTAGATAGTTAGGTGGCCAGATGTAAGGGCATATGTGGCCGCAGATATTGTTTGATAACCATGACTGGTTTCTCTTGTAAGCGGCTTGCGGCTGAGGCGTGTCGCTAGATATAGTGCCTTCTAGCAGCCACCCTCTTGCTCAACTGTGCACCACACATAATAATCAAAGGGGCCGCAGACTAGATAGTTAGGTGGCCAGATGTAAGGGCATATGTGGCCGCAGATATTGCTTGATAACCATGACTGGTTTCTCTTGTAAGCGGCTTGGGGCTGAGTCGTGTCGCTAGATATAGTGCCTTCTAGCAGCCACCCTCCTTCTTGCTCAACTGTGCGCCACACATAATAATCAAAGGGGCCGCAGACTAGATAGTTAGGTGGCCAGATGTAAGGGCATATGTGGCCGCAGATATTGCTTGATAACCATGACTGGTTTCTCTTGTAAGCGGCTTGGGGCTGAGTCGTGTCGCTAGATATAGTGCCTTCTAGCAGCCACCCTCTTGCTCAACTGTGCGCCACACATAATAATCAAAGGGGCCGCAGACTAGATAGTTAGGTGGCCAGATGTAAGGGCATATGTGGCCGCAGATATTGTTTGATAACCATGACTGGTTTCTCTTGTAAGCGGCTTGCGGCTGAGGCGTGTCGCTAGATATAGTGTTTCCAGCAGCCACCCTCTTGCTCAACTGTGCGCCACACATAATAATCAAAGGGGCCGCAGACTAGATAGTTAGGTGGCCAGATGTAAGGGCATATGTGGCCGCAGATATTGTTTGATAACCATGACTGGTTTCTTGTAAGCGGCTTGCGGCTGAGGCGTGTCGCTAGATATAGTGCCTTCTAGCAGCCACCCTCTTGCTCAACTGTGCGCCACACATAATAATCAAAGGGGCCGCAGACTAGATAGTTAGGTAATAGATGTAAGGGCATATGTGGCCGCAGATATTGTTTGATAACCATGACTGGTTTCTCTTGTAAGCGGCTTGCGGCTGAGGCGTGTCGCTAGGGATATAGCCTTCTAGCAGCCACCCTCTTGCTCAACTGTGCGCCACACATAATAATCAAAGGGGCCGCAGACTAGATAGTTAGGTGGCCAGATGGGCGGGCATATGTGGCCGCAGATATTGTTTGATAACCATGACTGGTTTCTCTTGTAAGCGGCTTGCGGCTGAGGCGTGTCGCTAGATATAGTGTCTTCTAGCAGCCACCCTCTTGCTCAACTGTGCGCCACACATAATAATCAAAGGGGCTGCAGACTAGATAGTTAGGTGTGGCTGTGATGTAAGGGCATATGTGGCCGCAGATATTGTTTGATAACCATGACTGGTTTCTCTTTGTAAGCGGCTTCAGGCTGAGGCGTGTCGCTAGATATAGTGCCTTCTAGCAGCCACCCTCTTGCTCAACTGTGCGCCACACATAATAATCAAAGGGCTGCAGACTAGATAGTTAGGTGGCCAGATGTAAGGGCATATGTGGCTGCAGATATTGTTTGATAACCATGACTGGTTTCTCTGTAAGCGGCTTGCGGCTGAGGCGTGTCGCCAGATATAGTGCCTTCTAGCAGCCACCTCCCTCTTGCTCAACTGTGCACCACACATAATAATCAAAGGGGCCGCAGACTAGATAGTTAGTGGCCAGATGTAAGGGCATATGTGGCCGCAGATATTGCTTGATAACCATGACTGGTTTCTCTTGTAAGCGGCTTGGGCTGAGTCGTGTCGCTAGATATAGTGCCTTCTAAAGCAGCCACCTCTTTGCTCAACTGTGCGGCCACACATAATAATCAAAGGGGCCGCAGACTAGATAGTTAGGTGGCCAGATGTAAGGGCATATGTGGCCGCAGATATTGTTTGATAACCATGACTGGTTTCTCTTGTAAGCGGCTTGCGGCTGAGGCGTGTCGCTAGATATAGTGCTCTCTAGCAGCCACTCCTTGCTCAACTGTGCACCACACATAATAATCAAAGGGACCGCAGACTAGATAGTTAGGTGGCCAGATGTAAGGGCATATGTGGCCGCAGATATTGCTTGATAACCATGACTGGTTTCTCTTGTAAGCGGCTTGGGGCTGAGTCGTGTCGCTAGATATAGTGCCTTCTAGCAGCCACCCTCTTGCTCAACTGTGCGCCACACATAATAATCAAAGGGGCCGCAGACTAGATAGTTAGGTGGCCAGATGTAAGGGCATATGTGGCCGCAGATATTGCTTGATAACCATGACTGGTTTCTCTTGTAAGCGGCTTGCGGCTGAGGCGTGTCGCTAGATATAGTGCCTTCTAGCAGCCACCCTCTTGCTCAACTGTGCACCACACATAATAATCAAAGGGGCCGCAGACTAGATAGTTAGGTGGCCAGATGTAAGGGCATATGTGGCCGCAGATATTGCTTGATAACCATGACTGGTTTCTCTTGTAAGCGGCTTGGGGCTGAGTCGTGTCGCTAGATATAGTGCCTTCTAGCAGCCACCCTCTTGCTCAACTGTGCGCCACACATAATAATCAAAGGGGCCGCAGACTAGATAGTTAGGTGGCCAGATGTAAGGGCATATGTGGCCGCAGATATTGCTTGATAACCATGACTGGTTTCTCTTGTAAGCGGCTTGCGGCTGAGGCGTGTCGCTAGATATAGTGCCTTCTAGCAGCCACCCTCTTGCTCAACTGTGCACCACACATAATAATCAAAGGGGCCGCAGACTAGATAGTTAGGTGGCCAGATGTAAGGGCATATGTGGCCGCAGATATTGCTTGATAACCATGACTGGTTTCTCTTGTAAGCGGCTTGGGGCTGAGTCGTGTCGCTAGATATAGTGCCTTCTAGCAGCCACCCTCTTGCTCAACTGTGCGCCACACATAATAATGAAAGGGGCCGCAGACTAGATAGTTAGGTGGCCAGATGTAAGGGCATATGTGGCCGCAGATATTGCTTGATAACCATGACTGGTTTCTCTTGTAAGCGGCTTGCGGCTGAGGCGTGTCGCTAGATATAGTGCCTTCTAGCAGCCACCCTCTTGCTCAACTGTGCGCCACACATAATAATCAAAGGGGCCGCAGACTAGATAGTTAGGTGGCCAGATGTAAGGGCATATGTGGCCGCAGATATTGCTTGATAACCATGACTGGTTTCTCTTGTAAGCGGCTTGGGGCTGAGGCGTGTCGCTAGATATAGTGCCTTCTAGCAGCCACCCTCTTGCTCAACTGTGCACCACACATAATAATCAAAGGGGCCGCAGACTAGATAGTTAGGTGGCCAGATGTAAGGGCATATGTGGCCGCAGATATTGCTTGATAACCATGACTGGTTTCTCTTGTAAGCGGCTTGGGGCTGAGTCGTGTCGCTAGATATAGTGCTCTAGCAGCCACCCTCTTGCTCAACTGTGCGCCACACATAATAATCAAAGGGCCGCAGACTAGGTAGTTAGGTGGCCAGATGTAAGGGCATATGTGGCCGCAGATATTGCTTGATAACCATGACTGGTTTCTCTTGTAAGCGGCTTGGCGGCTGAGGCGTGTCGCTAGATATAGTGCCTTCTAGCAGCCACCCCTCTTGCTCAACTGTGCACCACACATAATAATCAAAGGGGCCGCAGACTAGATAGTTAGGTGGCCAGATGTAAGGGCATATGTGGCCGCAGATATTGCTTGATAACCATGACTGGTTTCTCTTGTAAGCGGCTTGCGGCTGAGGCGTGTCGCTAGATATAGTGCCTTCTAGCAGCCACCCTCTTGCTCAACTGTGCACCACACATAATAATCAAAGGGGCCGCAGACTAGATAGTTAGGTGGCCAGATGTAAGGGCATATGTGGCCGCAGATATTGCTTGATAACCATGACTGGTTTCTCTTGTAAGCGGCTTGCGGCTGAGGCGTGTCGCTAGATATAGTGCCTTCTAGCAGCCACCCTCTTGCTCAACTGTGCGCCACACATAATAATCAAAGGGGCCGCAGACTAGATAGTTAGGTGGCCAGATGTAAGGGCATATGTGGCCGCAGATATTGCTTGATAACCATGACTGGTTTCTCTTGTAAGCGTCTTGGGGCTGAGGCGTGTCGCTAGATATAGTGCCTTCTAGCAGCCACCCTCTTGCTCAACTGTGCACCACACATAATAATCAAAGGGGCCGCAGACTAGATAGTTAGGTGGCCAGATGTAAGGGCATATGTGGCCGCAGATATTGCTTGATAACCATGACTGGTTTCTCTTGTAAGCGGCTTGGGGCTGAGTCGTGTCGCTAGATATAGTGCCTTCTAGCAGCCACCCTCTCTTGCTCAACTGTGCGCCACACATAATAATCAAAGGGGCCGCAGACTAGGTAGTTAGGTGGCCAGATGTAAGGGCATATGTGGCCGCAGATATTGCTTGATAACCATGACTGGTTTCTCTTGTAAGCGGCTTGCGGCTGAGGCGTGTCGCTAGATATAGTGCCTTCTAGCAGCCACCCTCTTGCTCAACTGTGCACCACACATAATAATCAAAGGGGCCGCAGACTAGATAGTTAGGTGGCCAGATGTAAGGGCATATGTGGCCGCAGATATTGCTTGATAACCATGACTGGTTTCTCTTGGTAAGCGGCTTGCGGCTGAGGCGTGTCGCTAGATATAGTGCCTTCTAGCAGCCACCCTCTTGCTCAACTGTGCACCACACATAATAATCAAAGGGGCCGCAGACTAGATAGTTAGGTGGCCAGATGTAAGGGCATATGTGGCCGCAGATATTGCTTGATAACCATGACTGGTTTCTCTTGTAAGCGGCTTGCGGCTGAGGCGTGTCGCTAGATATAGTGCCTTCTAGCAGCCACCCTCTTGCTCAACTGTGCGCCACACATAATCAATCAAAGGGGCCGCAGACTAGATAGTTAGGTGGCCAGATGTAAGGGCATATGTGGCCGCAGATATTGCTTGATAACCATGACTGGTTTCTCTTGTAAGCGGCTTGCGGCTGAGGCGTGTCGCTAGATATAGTGCCTTCTAGCAGCCACCCTCTTGCTCAACTGTGCACCACACATAATAATCAAAGGGGCCGCAGACTAGATAGTTAGGTGGCCAGATGTAAGGGCATATGTGGCCGCAGATATTGCTTGATAACCATGACTGGTTTCTCTTGTAAGCGGCTTAAATGAGTCGTGTCGCTAGATATAGTGTTTTCTAGCAGCCACCCTTCTTGCTCAACTGTGCGCCACACATAATAATCAAAGGGGCTGCAGACTAGATAGTTAGGTGGCCAGATGTAAGGGCAGCATATGTGGCTGCAGATATTGCTTGATAACCATGACTGGTTTCTCTTGTAAGCGGCTTGCGGCTGAGGCGCTGCTAGACAGGCAGTTTCTAGCAGCCACCCTCTTGCTCAACTGTGCACCACACATAATAACTGGGGCGTCGCAGACTAGATAGTTAGGTAACAGGATGTAAGGGCATATGTGGCCGCAGATATTGCTTGGATAACCATGACTGTTTTCTTAAAGCGGTTTGGGGCTGAGTCGTGTCGCTAGATATAGTGCTCTCTAGCAGCCACCCTTCTTGCTCAACTGTGCGCCACACATAATAATCAAAGGGGCCGCAGACTAGATAGTTAGGTGGCCAGATGTAAGGGCATATGTGGCCGCAGATATTGCTTGATAACCATGACTGGTTTCTCTTGTAAGCGGCTTGGGGCTGAGTCGTGTCGCTAGATATAGTGCCTTCTAGCAGCCACTCCTCTTGCTCAACTGTGCGCCACACATAATAATCAAAGGGGCCGCAGACTAGATAGTTAGTGGCTAGATGTAAGGGCATATGTGGCCGTGATATTGCTTGATAACCATGACTGGTTTTCTTGTAAGCGGCTTGGGGCTGAGGCGTGTCGCTAGATATAGTGCCTTCTAGCAGCCACCCCTTCTTGCTCAACTGTGCGCCACACATAATAATCATAGGGGCCGCAGACTAGATAGTTAGTGGCCAGATGTAAGGGCATATGTGGCCGCAGCAGATATTGCTTGATAACCATGACTGGTTTCTCTTGTAAGCGGCTGGGCCGAGTCGTGTCGCTAGATATAGTGCTCTTCAGCAGCCACCTCCTCTTGCTCAACTGTGCGCCACACATAATAATCAAAGGGGCCGCAGACTAGATAGTTAGGTGGCCAGATGTAAGGGCATATGTGGCCGCAGATATTGCTTTGATAACCATGACTGGTTTCTTGTAAGCGGCTTGCGGCTGAGGCGTGTCGCTAGATATAGTGCCTTCTAAAGCAGCCACCTCTTGCTCAACTGTGCGCCACACATAATAATCAAAGGGGCCGCAGACTAGATAGTTAGGTGGCCAGACAAGGGCATATGTGGCCGCAGATATTGCTTGATAACCATGACTGGTTTCTCTTGTAAGCGGCTTGGGGCTGAGTCGTGTCGCTAGATATAGTGCCTTCTAGCAGCCACCCTCTTGCTCAACTGTGCGCCACACATAATAATCAAAGGGGCCGCAGACTAGATAGTTAGGTGGCCAGATGTAAGGGCATATGTGGCCGCAGATATTGCTTGACAACCATGACTGGTTTCCTCTTGTAAGCGGCTTGGGGCTGAGGCGTGTCGCTAGATATAGTGCCTTCTAGCAGCCACCCTCTTTGCTCAACTGTGCGCCACACATAATAATCAAAGGGGCCGCAGACTAGATAGTTAGGTGGCCAGATGTAAGGGCATATGTGGCCGCAGATATTGCTTGATAACCATGACTGGTTTCTCTCTTGTAAGCGGCTTTGGGTTGAGTCGTGTCGCTAGATATAGTGCCTTCTAGCAGCCACTCCTCTTTGCTCAACTGTGCGCCACACATAATAATCAAAGGGGCCGCAGACTAGATAGTTAGTGGGGCTAGATGTAAGTGCATATGTGGCCGCAGATATTGCTTGATAACCATGACTGGTTTCTCTTGTAAGCGGCTTGGGGCTGAGTCGTGTCGCTAGATATAGTGCCTTCTAGCAGCCACCCTCTTGCTCAACTGTGCGCCACACATAATAATCAAAGGGGCCGCAGACTAGATAGTTAGGTGGCCAGATGTAAGGGCATATGTGGCCGCAGATATTGCTTGATAACCATGACTGGTTTCTCTTGTAAGCGGCTTGGTGGCTGAGGCGTGTCGCTAGATATAGTGCCTTCTAGCAGCCACTCCTCTTGCTCAACTGTGCGCCACATAATAATCAAAGGGGCCGCAGACTAGATAGTTAGGTGGCCAGATGTAAGGGCATATGTGCTCGCAGATATTGTTTGATAACCATGACTGGTTTCTCTTGTAAGCGGCTTGCGGCTGAGGCGTGTCGCTAGACATAGTGCCTTCTAGCAGCCACCCTTCTTGCTCAACTGTGCGCCACACATAATAATCAAAGGGG
This sequence comes from Ascarosepion bandense, assembly GCA_037127315.1. NCBI lineage: Eukaryota > Metazoa > Mollusca > Cephalopoda > Sepiida > Sepiidae > Ascarosepion > Ascarosepion bandense. The sequence continues at coordinate 28,185 of JBBBDQ010027347.1, read as the reverse complement.
CCGCAGACTAGATAGTTAGGTGGCCAGATGTAAGGGCATATGTGGCCGCAGATATTGTCAGATAACCATGACTGGTTTCTCTTGTAAGCGGCTTGCGGCTGAGGCGTGTCGCTAGATATATAGTGCTCTAGCAGCTACCCTCTTGCTCAACTGTGCGCCACACATAATAATCAAAGGGGCCGCAGACTAGATAGTTAGGTGGCCAGATGTAAGGGCATATGTGGCCGCAGATATTGCTTGATAACCATGACTGGTTTTCTTGTAAGCGGCTTGCGGCTGAGTCGTGTCGCTAGATATAGTGCCTTCTAGCAGCCACCCTCTTGCTCAACTGTGCGCCACACATAATAATCAAAGGGGCCGCAGACTAGATAGTTAGGTGGCCAGATGTAAGGGCATATGTGGCCGCAGATATTGCTTGATAACCATGACTGGTTTTCTTGTAAGCGGCTTGGGGCTGAGTCGTGTCGCTAGATATAGTGCTCTTCAGCAGCCACCCTCTTGCTCAACTGTGCGCCACACATAATAATCAAAGGGGCCGCAGACTAGATAGTTAGGTGGCCAGATGTAAGGGCATATGTGGCCGCAGATATTGCTTGATAACCATGACTGGTTTCTCTTTGCAAGCGGCTTGCGGCTGAGTCGTGTCGCTAGATATAGTGCCTTCTAGCAGCCACCCTTCATTCAACTTCGTGCGCCACACATAATAATCAAAGGGGCCGCAGACTAGATAGTTAGGTGGCCAGATGTAAGGGCATATGTGGCTGCAGATATTGCTTGATAACCATGACTGGTTTCTCTTGTAAGCGGCTTGGGGCTGAGTCGTGTCGTTAGATATATGTTTTCTAGCAGCCACCTCTTGCTCAACTGTGCGCCACACATAATAATCAAAGGGGCCGCAGACTAGATAGTTAGGTGGCCAGATGTAAGGGCATATGTGGCCGCAGATATTGCTTGATAACCATGACTGGTTTCTCTTGTGCGGCTTGCGGCTGAGTCGTGTCGCTAGATATAGTGCCTTCTAGCAGCCACCCTCTTGCTCAACTGTGCGCCACACATAACAATCAAAGGGGCCGCAGACCAGATAGTTAGTGGCCAGATGTAAGGGCATATGTGGCCGCAGATATTGCTTGATAACCATGACTGGTTTCTCTTGTAAGCGGCTTGGGGCTGAGTCGTGTCGCTAGATATAGTGCCTTCAGCAGCCACCCTCTTTGCTCAACTGTGCGCCACACATAATAACTGGGCCGCAGACTAGATAGTTAGGTGGCCAGATGTAAGGGCATATGTGGCCGCAGATATTGCTTGAAACCATGACTGGTTTCTCTTGTAAGCGGCTTGCGGCTGAGTCGTGTCGCTAGATATAGTGCCTTCTAGCAGCCACCCTCTTGCTCAACTGTGCGCCACACATAATAATCAAAGGGGCCGCAGACTAGATAGTTAGGTGGCCAGATGTAAGGGCACATGTGGCCGCAGATATTGCTTGATAACCATGACCGGTTTCTCTTGTAAGCGGCTTGGGGCTGAGTCGTGTACAGATACAGTGCCTTCTAGCAGCCACCCTCTTGCTCAACTGTGCGCCACACATAATAATCAAAGGGGCCGCAGACTAGATAGTTAGGTGGCCAGATGTAAGGGCATATGTGGCCGCAGATATTGCTTGATAACCATGACTGGTTTCTCTTGTAAGCGGCTTGCGGCTGAGTCGTGTCGCTAGATATAGTGCCTTCTAGCAGCCACTCCTCTTGCTCAACTGTGCGCCACACATAATAATCAAAGGGGCCGCAGACTAGTAGTTAGTGGCCAGATGTAAGGGCATATGTGGCCGCAGATATTGCTTGATAACCACGACTGGTTTCTCTTTGTAAGCGGCTTGCGGCTGAGTCGTGTCGCTAGATATAGTGCCTTCAGCAGCCACCCTTCTGCTCAACTGTGTGCCACACATAATAATCAAAGGGGCCGCAGACTAGATAGTTAGGTGGCCAGATGTAAGGGCATATGTGGCTGCAGATATTGCTTGATAACCATGACTGGTTTCTCTTGTAAGCGGCTTGCGGCTGAGTCGTGTCGCTAGACATAGTGCCTTCTAGCAGCCACCCTCTTTGCTCAACTGTGCGCCACACATAATAATCAAAGGGGCCGCAGACAGATAGTTAGTGGCCAGATGTAAGGGCATATGTGGCCGCAGATATTGCTTGATAACCATGACTGGTTTCTCTTGTAAGCGGCTTGCGGCTGAGTCGTGTCGCTAGATATAGTGCCTTTCAGCAGCCACCTCTCTTGCTCAACTGTGCGCCACACATAATAATCAAAGGGCCGCAGACTAGATAGTTAGTGGCCAGATGTAAGGGCATATGTGGCCGCAGATATTGCTTGATAACCATGACTGGCTTTCTTGTAAGCGGCTTGCGGCTGAGTCGTCAGATATAGTGCCTTCTATCAGCCACCCTCTTGCTCAACTGTGCGCCACACATAATAATCAAAGGGCTGCAGACTAGATAGTTAGGTGGCCAGATGTAAGGGCATGTGGCCGCAGATATTGCTTGATAACCATGATCAGTTTCTCTTTGCAAGCGGCTTGGGGCTGAGTCGTGTCGCTAGATATAGTGCCTTCTAGCAGCCACTCCTCTGCTCAACTGTGCGCCACACATAATAATCAAAGGGGCCGCAGACTAGATAGTTAGGTGGCCAGATGTAAGGGCATATGTGGCCGCAGATATTGCTTGATAACCATGACTGGTTTCTCTTGTAAGCGGCTTGCGGCTGAGTCGTGTCGCTAGATATAGTGCTCTCTAGCAGCCACTCCTCTTGCTCAACTTTTTGAGGCCACACATAATAATCAAAGGGGCCGCAGACTAGATAGTTAGGTGGCCAGATGTAAGGGCAGATATGTGGCCGCAGATATTGCTTGATAACCATGACTGGTTTCTTGTAAGCGGCTTGCGGCTGAGGCGTGTCGCTAGATATAGTGCTCTCTAGCAGCCACCCTCTTGCTCAACTGTGCGCCACACATAATAATCAAAGGGGCCGCAGACTAGATAGTTAGGTGGCCAGATGTAAGGGCATATGTGGCCGCAGATATTGTTTGACAACCACGACTGGTTTCTCTTGTAAGCGGCTTGCGGCTGAGGCGTGCTGCTAGATATAGTGCCTTCTAGCAGCCACCCCTCTTGCTCAACTGTGCGCCACACATAATAATCAAAGGGGCTGCAGACTAGATAGTTAGGTGGCCAGATGTAAGGGCATATGTGGCCGCAGATATTGCTTGATAACCATGACTGGTTTCTTGTAAGCGGCTTGCGGCTGAGGCGTGTCGCTAGATATAGTGTTTCTTAGCAGCCACTCCTCTTGCTCAACTGTGCGCCACACATAATAATCAAAGGGGCCGCAGACTAGATAGTTAGGTGGCCAGATGTACGGGCATATGTGGCCGCAGATATTGCTTGATAACCATGACTGGTTTCTCTTGTAAGCGGCTTGCGGCTGAGGCGTGTCGCTAGATATAGTGCCTTCTAGCAGCCACCCTCTTTGCTCAACTGTGCGCCACACATAATAATCAAAGGGGCCGCAGACCAGATAGTTAGGTGGCCAGATGTAAGGGCATATGTGGCCGCAGATATTGCTTGATAACCATGACTGGTTTCTCTTGTAAGCGGCTTGCGGCTGAGTCGTGTCGCTAGATATAGTGCCTTCTAGCAGCCACCCTTCGCTCAACTGTGTGGCCACACACACACAATCAATGGTGCCGCTGACAAGATAGTTAGAAGGTCAGATGTAAGGGGTTATGGCCGAAGAAATTGTCTGATAACCATGACATGGTTCTTCTGTAAGCGGCTTGGGGCTGAGGCGTGTCGCCAGATATAGCCTTCTAGCAGCCACCCTCTTGCTCAACTGTGCGCCACACATAAGAATCAAAGGGGCCGTAGACTAGATAGAAGTTAGGTGGCCAGATGTATGTAGGGGCATATGTGGCCGCAGATATTGCTTGATAACCATGACTGGTTTCTCTTGTAAGCGGCTTGCGGCTGAGTCGTGTCGCTAGATAGGTGTTTCCAGCAGCCACCCTCTTGCTCAACTGTGCGCCACACATAATAATCAAAGGGGCCGCAGACTAGATAGTTAGGTGGCCAGATGTAAGGGCATATGTGGCCGCAGATATTGCTTGATAACCATGACTGGTTTCTTGTAAGCGGCTTGCGGCTGAGGCGTGTCGCTAGACATAGTGCCTTCTAGCAGCCACCCTCTTGCTCAACTGTGCGCCACACATAATAATCAAAGGGCTGCAGACTAGATAGTTAGGTGGCCAGATGTAAGGGCATATGTGGCTGCAGATATTGCTTGATAACCATGACTGGTTTATCTTGTAAGCGGCTTGCGGCTGAGGCGTGTCGCTAGATATAGTGCCTTCTAGCAGCCACCCTCTTGCTCAACTGTGCGCCACATAATAATCAAAGGGGCCGCAGACAGATAGTTAGTGGCCAGATGTAAGGGCATATGTGGCCGCAGATATTGCTTGATAACCATGACTGGTTTCTCTTGTAAGCGGCTTGCGGCTGAGTCGTGTCGCTAGATATAGTGTTTTCTAGCAGCCACCCTCTTGCTCAACTGTGCGCCACACATAATAATCAAAGGGCCGCAGACCAGATAGTTAGGTGGCCAGATGTAAGGGCATATGTGGCCGCAGATATTGCTTGATAACCATGACTGGTTTCTCTTGTAAGCGGCTTGCGGCTGAGTCGTGTCGCTAGATATAGTGTTTTCTAGCAGCCACCCTCTTGCTCAACTGTGCGCCACATAATAATCAAAGGGGCCGTGTGTATCAGATAGTTAGTGGCCAGATGTAAGGGCATATGTGGCCGCAGATATTGCTTGATAACCATGACTGGTTTCTCTTGTAAGCGGCTTGCGGCTGAGGCGTGTCGCTAGATATAGTGTTTTCCAGCAGCCACCCTCTTGCTCAACTGTGCACCACACATAATAATCAAAGGGGCCGCAGACTAGATAGTTAGGTGGCCAGATGTAAGGGCATATGTGGCCGCAGATATTGCTTGATAACCATGACCGGCTTTCTTGTAAGCGGCTTGCGGCTGAGTCGTGTCGCTAGATATAGTGCCTTCTAGCAGCCACCCTCTTGCTCAACTGTGCGCCACACATAATAATCAAAGGGGCCGCAGACTAGATAGTTAGGTGGCCAGATGTAAGGGCATATGTGGCCGCAGATATTGCTTGATAACCATGACTGGTTTCTGTAAGCGGCTTGGGGCTGAGGCGTGTCGCTAGATATAGTGCCTTCTAGCAGCCACCTCTTTGCTCAACTGTGCGCCACACATAATAATCAAAGGGCCGCAGACTACATAGTTAGGTGGCCAGATGTAAGGGCATATGTGGCCGCAGATATTGCTTGATAACCATGACTGGTTTCTCTTGTAAGCGGCTTGCGGCTGAGTCGTGTCGCTAGACAGTGGCAGTGCCTTCTAGCAGCCACTCCTCTTGCTCAACTGTGCGCCACACATAATAATCAAAGGGGCCGCAGACCAGAGGAATAGGTGGCCAGATGTAAGGGCATATGTGGCCGCAGATATTGCTTGATAACCATGACTGGTTTCTCTTGTAAGCGGCTTGGGGCTGAGGCGTGTCGCTAGATATAGTGCCTTCTAGCAGCCACTCCCTCTTGCTCAACTGTGCGCCACACATAATAATCAAAGGGCCGCAGACTAGATAGTTAGGTGGCCAGATGTAAGGGCATATGTGGCCGCAGATATTGCTTGATAACCATGACTGGTTTCTCTTGTAAGGCTTGCGGCTGAGGCGTGTCGCTAGATATAGTGCCTTCTAGCAGCCACCCTCTTGCTCAACTGTGCGCCACACATAATAATCAAAGGGGCCGCAGACTAGATAGTTAGTGGCCAGATGTAAGGGCATGTGGCCGCAGATATTGCTTGACAACCATGACTGGTTTCTCTTTGTGGGGCGGCTTGGGGCTGAGGCGTGTCGCTAGATATAGTGCCTTCTAGCAGCCACCCTCTTTGCTCAACTGTGTGCCACACATATAATCAAAGGGGCCGCAGACTAGATAGTTAGGTGGCCAGATGTAAGGGCATATGTGGCCGCAGATATTGCTTGATAACCATGACTGGTTTCTCTTGTAAGCGGCTTGCGGCTGAGGCGTGTCGCTAGATATAGTGCCTTCTAGCAGCCACCTCTTGCTCAACTGTGCGCCACACACATAATAATCAAAGGGGCCGCAGACCAGATAGTTAGGTGGCCAGATGTAGGCATATGTGGCTGCAGATATTGCTTGATAACCATGACTGGTTTCTCTTGTAAGCGGCTTGCGGCTGAGTCGTGTCGCTAGATATAGTGCCTTCTAGCAGCCACTCCCTCTTGCTCAACTGTGCGGCCACACATAATAATCAAAGGGCCGCAGACTAGATAGTTAGGTGGCCAGATGTAAGGGCATATGTGGCCGCAGATATTGCTTGATAACCATGACTGGTTTCTCTTGTAAGCGGCTTGGGGCTGAGGCGTGTCGCTAGACATAGTGCCTTCTAGCAGCCACCTCTTGCTCAACTGTGCGCCACACATAATAATCAAAGGGGCCGCAGACTAGATAGTTAGTGGCCAGATGTAAGGGCATGATGTACGCAGATATTGCTTGATAACCATGACTGGTTTCTCTTGTAAGCGGCTTTGCGGCTGAGGCGTGTCGCTAGATATAGTGCCTTCTAGCAGCCACCTCTTGCTCAACTGTGCGCCACACATAATAATCAAAGGGGCCGCAGACTAGATAGTTAGGTGGCCAGATGTAAGGGCATATGTGGCCGCAGATATTGTTTCTGGATAACCATGACTGGTTTCTCTTGTAAGCGGCTTGGGGCTGAGGCGTGTCGCTAGATATAGTGCCTTCTAGCAGCCACCCTCTTTGCTCAACTGTGCGCCACACATAATAATCAAAGGGGCCGCAGACCAGATAGTTAGGTGGCCAGATGTAAGGGCATATGTGGCCGCAGATATTGCTTGATAACCATGACTGGTTTCTCTTGTAAGCGGCTTGCGGCTGAGGCGTGTCGCCAGATATAGTGTTTTCTAGCAGCCACTCCCTCTTGCTCAACTGTGCGCCACACATAATAATCAAAGGGGCCGCAGACTAGATAGTTAGGTGGCCAGATGTAAGGGCATATGGCCGCAGATATTGCTTGATAACCATGACTGGTTTCTCTTGTAAGCGGCTTGGGGCTGAGGCGTGTCGCTAGATATAGTGCCTTCTAGCAGCCACCCTCTTTGCTCAACTGTGCGCCAGCACATAATAATCAAAGGGGCCGCAGACTAGATAGTTAGGTGGCCAGATGTAAGGGCATATGTGGCCGCAGATATTGCTTGATAACCATGACTGGTTTCTCTTGGTAAGCGGCTTGCGGCTGAGGCGTGTCGCTAGACAGTAAAGCCTTCTAGCAGCCACCTCTTGCTCAACTGTGCGCCACACATAATAATCAAAGGGCCGCAGATCAGATAGTTAGGTGGCCAGATGTAAGGGCATATGTGGCCGCAGATATTGCTTGATAACCATGACTGGTTTCTCTTGTAAGCGGCTTGCGGCTGAGGCGTGTCGCTAGATATATGCTCTAGCAGCCACCCTCTTGCTCAACTGTGCGCCACACATAATAATCAAAGGAGCCGCAGACTAGATAGGTTAGGTGGCCAGATGTAAGGGCATATGTGGCCGCAGATATTGCTTGGATTGCGGCTGAGTCGTGTCGCTAGATATAGTGTTTTCCAGCAGCCACCCTCTTGCTCAACTGTGCGCCACACATAATAACCAAAGGGCCGCAGACTAGATAGTTAGGTGGCCAGATGTAAGGGCATATGGCCGCAGATATTGCTTGATAACCATGACTGGTTTCTCTTGTAAGCGGCTTGGGGCTGGAGGCGTGTCGCTAGATATAGTGCCTTCTAGCAGCCACCCTCTTGCCCAACTGTGCGCTACACATAATAATCAAAGGGGCCGCAGACTAGATAGTTAGGTGGCCAGATGTAAGGGCATATGTGGCCGCAGTAAGATATTGCTTGATAACCATGACTGGTTTCTCTTGTAAGCGGCTTGCGGCTGAGGCGTGTCGCTAGATATAGTGCCTTCTAGCAGCCACCCTCTTGCTCAACTGTGCGCCACATATAATAACTGTGTGGGCCGCAGACTAGATAGTTAGGTGGCCAGATGTAAGGGCATATGTGGCCGCAGATATTGCTTGATAACCATGACTGGTTTATCTTGTAAGCGGTTTGCGGCTGAGGCGTGTCGCTAGATATAGTGCCTTCTAGCAGCCACCTCTTGCTCAACTGTGCGCCACACATAATAATCAAAGGGGCCGCAGACTAGATAGTTAGGTGGCCAGATGTAAGGCATATGTGGCCGCAGATATTGCTTGATAACCATGACTGGTTTCTCTTGTAAGCGGCTTGCGGCTGAGTCGTGTCGCTAGAGAGGTAGTGCTCTTCTAGCAGCCACCTCTTTGCTCAACTGTGCGCCACACATAATAATCAAAGGGGCCGCAGACTAGATAGTTAGGTGGCCAGATGTAAGGGCATATGTATGCAGATATTGCTTGATAACCATGACTGGTTTCTCTTGTAAGCGGCTTGGGGCTGAGGCGTGTCGCTAGATATAGTGCCTTCTAGCAGCCACCTCTTGCTCAACTGTGCGCCACACATAATAATCAAAGGGGCCGCAGACTCAGATAGTTAGGTGGCCAGATGTAAGGGCATATGTGGCCGCAGATATTGCTTGATAACCATGACTGGTTTCTCTGTAAGCGGCTTGCGGCTGAGGCGTGTCGCTAGATATAGTGCTTTCTAGCAGCCACTCCTCTTGCTCAACTGTGCGCCACACATAATAATCAAAGGGGCCGCAGACTAGATAGTTAGGTGGCCAGATGTAAGGGCATATGTGGCCGCAGATATTGCTTGATAACCATGACTGGTTTCTCTTGTAAGTGCCTATGGCTGAGTCGTGTCGCTAGATATAGTGCCTTCTAGCAGCCACCCTCTTGCTCAACTGTGCGCCACACATAATAATCAAAGGGGCCGCAGACTAGATAGTTAGGTGGCCAGATGTAAGGGCATATGTGGCCGCAGATATTGCTTGATAACCATGATGGTTTCTCTTGTAAGCGGCTTGCGGCTGAGGCGTGTCGCTAGACATAGTGCCTTCTAGCAGCCACCCTCTTGCTCAACTGTGCGCCACACATAATAATCAAAAGGGGCCGCAGACTAGATAGTTAGGTGGCCAGATGTAAGGGCATATGTGGCTGCAGATATTGCTTGATAACCATGACTGGTTTTCTTGTAAGCGGCTTGCGGCTGAGTCGTGTCGCTAGATATAGTGCCTTCTAGCAGCCACTCCTCTTGCTCAACTGTGCGCCACACATAATAATCAAAGGGGCCGCAGACTAGATAGTTAGGTGGCCAGATGTAAGGGCATATGTGTGGCCGCAGATATTGCTTGATAACCATGACTGGTTTCCTCTTGTAAGCGGCTTGGGGCTGAGTCGTGTCGCTAGATATAGTGCCTTCTAGCAGCCACCCTCTTGCTCAACTGTGCGCCACACATAATAATCAAAGGGGCCGCAGACTAGATAGTTAGGTGGCCAGATGTAAGGGCATATGTGGCCGCAGATATTGCTTGATAACCATGACTGCCTTCTTGTAAGCGGCTTGCGGCTGAGTCGTCGCTAGATATAGTGCTCTTCTAGCAGCCACCCTTCTTGCTCAACTGTGTGCCACACATAACAATCAAAGGGGCCGCAGACTAGATAGTTAGGTGGCCAGATGTAAGGGCATATGTGGCCGCAGCAGATATTGCTTGATAACCATGACTGGTTTCTCTTGTAAGCGGCTTGCGGCTGAGGCGTGTCGCTAGATATAGTGCCTTCTAGCAGCCACCCTCTTGCTCAACTGTGCGCCACACATAATAATCAAAGGGCCGCAGACTAGATAGTTAGGTGGCCAGATGTAAGGGCATATGTGGCCGCAGATATTGCTTGATAACCATGACTGGTTTCTCTTGTAAGCGGCTTAGCTGAGGCGTGTCGCTAGATATAGTGCTTCTAGCAGCCACCCCTCTTGCTCACCAACTGTGCGCCACACATAATAATCAAAGGGGCCGCAGACCAGATAGTTAGGCAGCCAGATGTAAGGGCATATGTACGCAGATATTGCTTGATAACCATGACTGGTTTCTCTTGTAAGCGGCTTGCGGCTGAGGCGTGTCGCTAGATATAGTGCCTTCTAGCAGCCACCCTCTTGCTCAACTGTGCGCCACACATAATAATCAAAGGGGCCGCAGACTAGATAGTTAGTGGCCAGATGTAAGGGCATATGTGGCCGCAGATATTGCTTGATAACCATGACTGGTTTCTCTTGTAAGCGGCTTGCGGCTGAGGCGTGTCGCTAGATATAGTGCCTTTCTAGCAGCCACCTCTTGCTCAACCGTGGCACACACATAAGAATCAAAGGGGCCAAGACTAGATAGTTAGGTACAGATGTAAGGGCATATGTGGCCGCAGATATTGCTTGATAACCATGACCGGTTTCTTGTAAGCGCCTTGCGGCTGAGTCGTGTCGCTAGATATAGGTGTTTTACAGCCACCCTCTTGCTCAACTGTGCGCCACACATAAGAATCAAAGGGCCGCAGACTAGATAGTTAGGTGGCCAGATGTAAGGGCATATGTGGCCGCAGATATTGCTTGATAACCATGACTGGTTTCTCTTGTAAGCGGCTTGCGGCTGAGGCGTGTCGCTAGATATAGTGCCTTCTAGCAGCCACCCTTGCTCAACTGTGTACACATAATAATCAAAGGGCCGCAGACTAGATAGTTAGGTGGCCAGATGTAAGGGCATATGCGGCCGCAGATATTGCTTGATAACCATGACTGGTTTCTCTTGTAAGCGGCTTGCGGCTGAGGCGTGTCGCTAGATATAGTGTTTTCCAGCAGCCACCCCTCTTGCTCAACTGTGCGCCACAAGTACATAATAATCAAAGGGGCCGCAGACTAGATAGTTAGGTGGCCAGATGTAGGCATATGTGGCCGCAGATATTGCTTGATAACCATGACTGGTTTCTCTTGTAAGCGGCTTGCGGCTGAGGCGTGTCGCTAGATATAGTGCTTCAGCAGCCACCCTCTTGCTCAACTGTGCGCCACACATAAGAATCAAAGGGGCCGCAGACTAGATAGTTAGGTGGCCAGATGTAAGGGCATATGTGGCCGCAGATATTGCTTGATAACCATGATTGGCTCTTCAAAGCGGCTTGCGGCTGAGGCGTGTCGCTAGATATAGTGCCTTTCAGCAGCCACCCTCTTGCTCAACTGTGCGCCACATAATAATCAATGGTGCCGCTGACAAGATAGTTAGAAGGTCAGATGCAAGGGGTTATGTGTGGCCGAAGAAATTGTCTGATAACTCGACATGGTTCTTCTGTAAGCGGCTGGCTGAGGCGTGTCGCTAGATATAGTGCTCTCTAGCAGCCACCCTGCTCTCAACTGTGCGCCACACATAAGAATCAAAGGGGGCTGCAGACTAGATAGTTAGTGGCCAGATGTAAGTGTGGGCATATGTGGCCGCAGATATTGCTTGATAACCATGACTGGTTTCTCTTCTTGTAAGCGGCTTGCGGCTGAGGCGTGCTCGCTGGATATAGTGCCTTCTAGCAGCCACTCCTCTTGCTCAACTGTGCGCCACACATAAGAATCAAAGGGGCCGCAGACTAGATAGTTAGTGGCCAGATGTAAGGGCATATGTGGCCGCAGATATTGCTTGATAACCATGACTGGTTTCTCTTGTAAGCGGCTTGCGGCTGAGTCGTGTCGCTAGATATAGTGCCTTCTAGCAGCCACCTCTTGCTCAACTGTGCGCCACACATAATAATCAATGGTGCCGCCGACAAGATAGTTAGAAGGTCAGATGTAAGGGGTTATGCGGCTTGGAAGAAATTGTCTGATAACCATGACATGGTTCTTCTGTAAGCGGCTTGGGGCCGAGGCGTGTCGCTAGATATAGTGCCTTCTAGCAGCCACCCTCTTGCTCAACTGTGCGCCACACATAAGAATCAAAGGGGCCGCAGACTAGATAGTTAGTGGCCAGATGTGGCGTAGGGCATATGTGGCCGCAGACATGCTTGGATAACCATGACTGGTTTCTCTTGTAAGCGGCTTGCATTGAGGCGTGTCGCTAGACATAGTGCCTTCTAGCAGCCACCTCTTGCTCAACTGTGCGCCACACATAAGAATCAAAGGGGCCGCAGACTAGATAGTTAGGTGGCCAGATGTAAGGGCACATGTAATGCAGATATTGCTTGATAACCATGACTGGTTTCTCTTGCAGCGTTTGCGGCTGAGTCGTGTCGCTAGATATAGTGCCTCTAGCAGCCACCTCTTGCTCAACTGTGCGCCACACATAACAATCAATGGTGCTGCTGACAAGATAGTTAGAAGGTCAGATGTAAGGGGTTATGTGGTTGAAGAAATTGTCTGATAACCATGACATGGTTCTTCTGTAAGCGGCTTGGGGCTGAGGCGTGTCGCTAGATATAGTGCCTTCTAGCAGCCACCCTTCTTGCTCAACTGTGCGCCGCTACATAAGAATCAAAGGGGCCGCAGACCAGATAGTTAGTGGCCAGATGGGCGGGCATATGTGGCCGCAGATATTGCTTGATAACCATGACTGGTTTCTCTTGTAAGCGGCTTGCGGCTGAGTCGTGTCGCTAGATATAGTGCCTTCTAGCAGCCACCCTCTTGCTCAACTGTGCACCACACACAATAATCAAAGGGGCCGCAGACTAGATAGTTAGTGGCCAGATGTAAGGGCATATGTGGCCGCAGATATTGCTTGACAACCATGACTGGTTTCTCTTGTAAGCGGCTTGCGGCTGAGGCGTGTCGCTAGATATAGTGCCTTCTAGCAGCCACCCTCTTGCTCAACTGTGCACCACACATAATAATCAAAGGGCCGCAGACTAGATAGTTAGGTGGCCAGATGTAAGGGCATATGTGGCCGCAGATATTGCCGTCGGATAACCATGACTGGTTTCTCTGCAAGCGGCTTGCGGCTGAGTCGTGTCGCTAGATATGCGCCTTCTAGCAGCCACCCTCTTGCTCAACTGTGCGCCACACATAATAATCAATGGTGCCGCTGACAAGATAGTTAGAAGGTCAGATGTAAGGGGTTATGTGGCCGAAGAAATTGTCTTGATAACCATGACATGGTTCTTCTGTAAGCGGCTTTGGGCTGAGGCGTGTCGCTAGATATATGCTCTCTAGCAGCCACCCTCTTGCTCAACTGTGCGCCACACATAAGAATCAAAGGGCCGCAGACTAGATAGTTAGGTGGCCAGATGTAAGGGCATATGTGGCCGCAGATATTGCTTGACAACCATGACTGGTTTCTCTTGTAAGCGGCTTGTGGCCGAGTCGTCTCAAGGATATAGTGCCTTTGAAAGCAGCCACCCTCTTGCTCAACTGTGCGCCACACATAATAACTGTAATGGTGCCGCTGACAAGATAGTTAGAAGGTCAGATGTAAGGGGTTATGTGGCCGAAGAAATTGTCTGATAACCATGACATGGTTCTTCTGTAAGCGGCTTGGGGCTGAGGCGTGTCGCCAGATATAGTGCCTTCTAGCAGCCACCCTCTTTGCTCAACTGTGCGCCACACATAAGAATCAAAGGGGCTGCAGACTAGATAGTTAGGTACAGATGTAAGGGCATATGTGGCCGCAGATATTGCTTGATAACCATGACTGGTTTCTCTTGTAAGCGGCTTGCGGCTGAGGCGTAAGCCGCTAGATATAGTGCCTTCTAGCAGCCACCCTCTGCTCAACTGTGCGCCACACATAAGAATCAAAGGGGCCGCAGACTAGATAGCTAGTAAGCCAGATGTAAGGGCATATGTGGCCGCAGATATTGCTTGATAACCATGACTGGTTTCTCTTGGTAAGCGGCTTGCGGCTGGAGTCGTGTCGCTAGATATAGTGCCTTCTTGCAGCCACCCTCTTGCTCAACTGTGCGCCACACATAATAATCAAAGGGGCCGCAGACAAGATAGTTAGAAGGTCAGATGTATAAGTTGTGTGGCCGAAGAAATTGTCTGATAACCATGACATGGTTCTTTCTGTAAGCGGCTTGGGGCTGAGGCGTGTCGCTAGATATAGTGGGCTCTTCAGCAGCCACCCTCTTGCTCAACTGTGCGCCACACATAAGAATCAAAGGGGCCGCAGACTCAGATAGTTAGTGGCCAGATGTGCGGGCATATGTGGCCGCAGATATTGCTTGATAACCATGTCTGGTTTCTCTTGTAAGCGGCTTGGGGCTGAGGCGTGTCGCTAGATATAGTGCCTTCTAGCAGCCACCCTCTTTGCTCAATTCGTGCGCCACACATAAGAATCAAAGGGGCCGCAGACTAGATAGTTAGGTGGCCAGATGTAAGGGCATATGTGGCCGCAGATATTGCTTGATAACCATGTCTGGTTTCTCTTGTAAGCGGCTTGGTGGCTGAGTCGTGTCGCTAGATATAGTGCCTTCTAGCAGCCACCCTCTCTTTGCTCAACTGTGCGCCACACATAATAATCAATGGTGCCGCTGACAAGATAGTTAGAAGGTCAGATGTAAGGGGTTATGTGGCCGAAGAAATTGTCTGATAACCATGACATGGTTCTTCTGTAAGCGGCTTGGGGCTGAGGCGTGTCGCTAGATATAGTGCCTTCTAGCAGCCACCCTCTTGCTCAACTGTGCACCACACATAATAATCAATGGTGCCGCTGACAAGATAGTTAGAAGGTCAGATGTAAGGGGTTATGTGGCCGAAGAAATGTCTGATAACCATGACATGGTTCTTCTGTAAGCGGCTTGGGGCTGAGGCGTGTCGCTAGATATAGTGCCTTCTAGCAGCCACCCTCTTGCTCAACTGTGCACCACACATAATAATCAATGGTGCCGCTGACAAGATAGTTAGAAGGTCAGATGTAAGGGGTTATGTGGCCGAAGAAATTGTCTGATAACCATGACATGGTTCTTCTGTAAGCGGCTTGGGGCTGAGTCGTGTCGCTAGATATAGTGCCTTCTAGCAGCCACCCTCTTGCTCAACTGTGCGCCACACATAATAATCAATGGTGCCGCTGACAAGATAGTTAGAAGGTCAGATGTAAGGGGTTATGTGGCCGAAGAAATTGTCTGATAACCATGACATGGTTCTTCTGTAAGCGGCTTGGGGCTGAGGCGTGTCGCTAGATATAGTGCCTTCTAGCAGCCACCCTCTTGCTCAACTGTGCGCCACACATAATAATCAATGGTGCCGCTGACAAGATAGTTAGAAGGTCAGATGTAAGGGGTTATGTGGCCGAAGAAATTGTCTGATAACCATGACATGGTTCTTCTGTAAGCGGCTTGGGGCTGAGGCGTGTCGCTAGATATAGTGCCTTCTAGCAGCCACCCTCTTGCTCAACTGTGCGCCACACATAATAATCAAAGGGGCCGCAGACTAGATAGTTAGGTGGCCAGATGTAAGGGCATATGTGGCCGCAGATATTGCTTGATAACCATGACTGGTTTCTCTTGTAAGCGGCTTGCGGCTGAGTCGTGTCGCTAGATATAGTGCCTTCTAGCAGCCACCCTCTTGCTCAACTGTGCGCCACACATAAGAATCAAAGGGGCCGCAGACTAGATAGTTAGGTGGCCAGATGTAAGGGCATATGTGGCCGCAGATATTGCTTGATAACCATGACTGTTTTCTCTTGTGGAAGCGGCTTGCGGCTGAGTCGTGTCGCTAGATATAGTGCCTTCTAGCAGCCACCCTCTTGCTCAACTGTGCGCCACACATAATAATCAATGGTGCCGCTGACAAGATAGTTAGAAGGTCAGATGTAAGGGTTATGTGGCCGAAGAAATTGTCTGATAACCATGACATGGTTCTTCTGTAAGCGGCTTGGGGCTGAGGCGTGTCGCTAGATATAGTGCCTTCTAGCAGCCACCCTCTTGCTCAACTGTGCGCCACACACAATAAGAATCAAAGGGGCCGCAGACTAGATAGTTAGGTGGCCAGATGTAAGGGCATATGTGCCGCAGATATTGCTTGATAACCATGTCTGGTTTCTCTTGTAAGCGGCTTGCGGTTGAGTCGTGTCGCTAGATATAGTGCCTTCTAGCAGCCACCCTCTTGCTCAACTGTGCGCCACACATAATAATCAATGGTGCCGCTGACAAGATAGTTAGAAGGTCAGATGTAAGGGGTTATGTGGCCGAAGAAATTGTCTGATAACCATGACATGGTTCTTCTGTAAGCGGCATGGGGCTGAGGCGTGTCGCTAGATATAGTGCCTTCTAGCAGCCACCCTCTTGCTCAACTGTGCGCCACACATAAGAATCAAAGGGGCCGCAGACTAGATAGTTAGGTGGCCAGATGTAAGGGCATATGTGGCCGCAGATATTGCTTGATAACCATGTCTGGTTTCTCTTGTAAGCGGCTTGCGGCTGAGTCGTGTCGCTAGATATAGTGCCTTCTAGCAGCCACCCTCTTGCTCAACTGTGCGCCACACATAATAATCAATGGTGCCGCTGACAAGATAGTTAGAAGGTCAGATGTAAGGGGTTATGTGGCCGAAGAAATTGTCTGATAACCATGACATGGTTCTTCTGTAAGCGGCATTGGGGCTGAGGCGTGTCGCTAGATATAGTGCCTTCTAGCAGCCACCCTCTTTGCTCAACTGTGCGCCACACATAAGAATCAAAGGGGCCGCAGACTAGATAGTTAGGTGGCCAGATGTAAGGGCATATGTGGCCGCAGATATTGCTTGATAACCATGACTGGTTTCTCTTGTAAGCGGCTTGCGGCTGAGTCGTGTCGCTAGATATAGTGCCTTCTAGCAGCCACCCTCTTGCTCAACTGTGCGCCACACATAATAATCAATGGTGCCGCTGACAAGATAGTTAGAAGGTCAGATGTATGGGGTTATGTGGCTGAAGAAATTGTCTGATAACCATGACATGGTTCTTCTGTAAGCGGCTTGGGGCTGAGGCGTGTCGCTAGATATAGTGCCTCTAGCAGCCACCCTCTTGCTCAACTGTGCGCCACACATAAGAATCAAAGGGCCGCAGACTAGATAGTTAGGTGGCCAGATGTAAGGGCATATGTGGCCGCAGATATTGCTTGATAACCATGACTGGTTTCTCTTGTAAGCGGCTTGGGGCTGAGGCGTGTCGCTAGATATAGTGCCTTCTAGCAGCCACCCTCTTGCTCAACTGTGCGCCACACATAAGAATCAAAGGGGCCGCAGACTAGATAGTTAGGTGGCCAGATGTAAGGGGCATATGTGGCCGCAGATATTGCTTGATAACCATGTCTGGTTTCTCTTGTAAGCGGCTTGCGGCTGAGTCGTGTCGCTAGATATAGTGCCTTCTAGCAGCCACCCTCTTGCTCAACTGTGCGCCACACATAATAATCAATGGTGCCGCTGACAAGATAGTTAGAAGGTCAGATGTAAGGGGTTATGTGGCCGAAGAAATTGTCTGATAACCATGACATGGTTCTTCTGTAAGCGGCTTGGGGCTGAGGCGTGTCGCTAGATATAGTGCCTTCTAGCAGCCACCCTCTTGCTCAACTGTGCGCCACACATAAGAATCAAAGGGGCCGCCAGACTAGATAGTTAGGTGGCCAGATGTAAGGGCATATGTGGCCGCAGATATTGCTTGATAACCATGTCTGGTTTCTCTTGTAAGCGGCTTGCGGCTGAGTCGTGTCGCTAGATATAGTGCCTCTAGCAGCCACCCTCTTGCTCAACTGTGCGCCACACATAAGAATCAAAGGGGCCGCAGACTAGATAGTTAGGTGGCCAGATGTAAGGGCATATGTGGCCGCAGATATTGCTTGATAACCATGTCTGGTTTCTCTTGTAAGCGGCTTGCGGCTGAGTCGTGTCGCTAGATATAGTGCCTTCTAGCAGCCACCCTCTTGCTCAACTGTGCGCCACACATAATAATCAAAGGGGCCGCAGACTAGATAGTTAGGTGGCCAGATGTAAGGGCATATGTGGCCGCAGATATTGCTTGATAACCATGTCTGGTTTCTCTTGTAAGCGGCTTGCGGCTGAGTCGTGTCGCTAGATATAGTGCCTTCTAGCAGCCACCCTCTTGCTCAACTGTGCGCCACACATAATAATCAATGGTGCCGCTGACAAGATAGTTAGGAAGGTCAGATGTAAGGGGTTATGTGGCCGAAGAAATTGTTCTGATAACCATGACATGGTTCTTCTGTAAGCGGCTTGGGGCTTGAGGCGTGTCGCTAGATATAGTGCCTTCTAGCAGCCACCCTCTTGCTCAACTGTGCGCCACACATAATAATCAAAGGGGCCACAGACTAGATAGTTAGGTGGCCAGATGTAAGGGCATATGTGGCCGCAGATATTGCTTGATAACCATGTCTGGTTTCTCTTGTAAGCGGCTTGCGGCTGAGGTCGTGTCGCTAGATATAGTGCCTTCTAGCAGCCACCCTCTTGCTCAACTGTGCGCCTACACATAAGAATCAAAGGGGCCGCAGACTAGATAGTTAGGTGGCCAGATGTAAGGGCATATGTGGCCGCAGATATTGCTTGATAACCATGTCTGGTTTCTCTTGTAAGCGGCTTGCGGCTGAGTCGTGTCGCTAGATATAGTGCCTTCTAGCAGCCACCCTCTTGCTCAACTGTGCGCCACACATAATAATCAAAGGGGCCGCAGACTAGATAGTTAGGTGGCCAGATGTAAGGGCATATGTGGCCGCAGATATTGCTTGATAACCATGTCTGGTTTCTCTTGTAAGCGGCTTGCGGCTGAGTCGTGTCGCTAGATATAGTGCCTTCTAGCAGCCACCCTCTTGCTCAACCTGTGCGCCACACATAATAATCAATGGTGCCGCTGACAAGATAGTTAGAAGGTCAGATGTAAGGGGTTATGTGGCCGAAGAAATTGTTCTGATAACCATGACATGGTTCTTCTCTGTAAGCGGCTTGGGGCTGAGGCGTGTCGCCTAGATATAGTGCCTTCTAGCAGCCACCCTCTTGCTCAACTGTGCGCCACACATAATAATCAAAGGGCCACAGACTAGATAGTTAGGTGGCCAGATGTAAGGGCATATGTGGCCGCAGATATTGCTTGATAACCATGTCTGGTTTCTCTTGTAAGCGGCTTGCGGCTGAGTCGTGTCGCTAGATATAGTGCCTTCTAGCAGCCACCCTCTTGCTCAACTGTGCGCCACACATAAGAATCAAAGGGGCCGCAGACTAGATAGTTAGGTGGCCAGATGTAAGGGCATATGTGGCCGCAGATATTGCTGATAACCATGTCTGGTTTCTCTTGTAAGCGGCTTGCGGCTGAGTCGTGTCGCTAGATATAGTGCCTTCTAGCAGCCACCCTCTTGCTCAACTGTGCGCCACACATAATAATCAAAGGGGCCGCAGACTAGATAGTTAGGTGGCCAGATGTAAGGGCATATGTGGCCGCAGATATTGCTTGATAACCATGTCTGGTTTCTCTTGTAAGCGGCTTGCGGCTGAGTCGTGTCGCTAGATATAGTGCCTTCTAGCAGCCACCCTCTTGCTCAACTGTGCGCCACACATAAGAATCAAAGGGGCCGCAGACTAGATAGTTAGGTGGCCAGATGTAAGGGCATATGTGGCCGCAGATATTGCTTGATAACCATGTCTGGTTTCTCTTGTAAGCGGCTTGCGGCTGAGTCGTGTCGCTAGATATAGTGCCTTCTAGCAGCCACCCTCTTGCTCAACTGTGCGCCACACATAATAATCAAAGGGGCCGCAGACTAGATAGTTAGGTGGCCAGATGTGGGGGCATATGTGGCCGCAGATATTGCTTGATAACCCTGTCTGGTTTCTCTTGTAAGCGGCTTGCGGCTGAGTCGTGTCGCTAGATATAGTGCCTTCTAGCAGCCACCCTCTTGCTCAACTGTGCGCCACACATAATAATCAATGGTGCCGCTGACAAGATAGTTAGAAGGTCAGATGTAAGGGGTTATGTGGCCGAAGAAATTGTCTGATAACCATGACATGGTTCTTCTGTAAGCGGCTTGGGGCTGAGGCGTGTCGCTAGATATAGTGCCTTCTAGCAGCCACCCTCTTGCTCAACTGTGCGCCACACATAATAATCAAAGGGGCCACAGACTAGATAGTTAGGTGGCCAGATGTAAGGGCATATGTGGCCGCAGATATTGCTTGATAACCATGTCTGGTTTCTCTTGTAAGCGGCTTGCGGCTGAGTCGTTTCGCTAGATATAGTGCCTTCTAGCAGCCACCCTCTTGCTCAACTGTGCGCCACACATAAGAATCAAAGGGGCCGCAGACTAGATAGTTAGGTGGCCAGATGTAAGGGCATATGTGGCCGCAGATATTGCTTGATAACCATGTCTGGTTTCTCTTGTAAGCGGCTTGCGGCTGAGTCGTGTCGCTAGATATAGTGCCTTCTAGCAGCCACCCTCTTGCTCAACTGTGCGCCACACATAAGAATCAAAGGGGCCGCAGACTAGATAGTTAGGTGGCCAGATGTAAGGGCATATGTGGCCGCAGATATTGCTTGATAACCATGTCTGGTTTCTCTTGTAAGCGGCTTGCGGCTGAGTCGTGTCGCTAGATATAGTGCCTTCTAGCAGCCACCCTCTTGCTCAACTGTGCGCCACACATAATAATCAAAGGGGCCACAGACTAGATAGTTAGGTGGCCAGATGTAAGGGCATATGTGGCCGCAGATATTGCTTGATAACCATGTCTGGTTTCTCTTGTAAGCGGCTTGCGGCTGAGTCGTGTCGCTAGATATAGTGCCTTCTAGCAGCCACCCTCTTGCTCAACTGTGCGCCACACATAATAATCAATGGTGCCGCTGACAAGATAGTTAGAAGGTCAGATGTAAGGGGTTATGTGGCCGAAGAAATTGTCTGATAACCATGACATGGTTCTTCTGTAAGCGGCTTGGGGCTGAGGCGTGTCGCTAGATATAGTGCCTTCTAGCAGCCACCCTCTTGCTCAACTGTGCGCCACACATAAGAATCAAAGGGGCCGCAGACTAGATAGTTAGGTGGCCAGATGTAAGGCAGCATATGTGGCCGCAGATATTGCTTGATAACCATGTCTGGTTTCTCTTGTAAGCGGCTTGCGGCTGAGTCGTGTCGCTAGATATAGTGCCTTCTAGCAGCCACCCTCTTGCTCAACTGTGCGCCACACATAATAATCAATGGTGCCGCTGACAAGATAGTTAGAAGGTCAGATGTAAGGGGTTATGTGGCCGAAGAAATTGTCTGATAACCATGACATGGTTCTTCTGTAAGCGGCTTGGGGCTGAGGCGTGTCGCTAGATATAGTGCCTTCTAGCAGCCACCCTCTTGCTCAACTGTGCGCCACACATAATAATCAATGGTGCCGCTGACAAGATAGTTAGAAGGTCAGATGTAAGGGGTTATGTGGCCGAAGAAATTGTCTGATAACCATGACATGGTTCTTCTGTAAGCGGCTTGGGGCTGAGGCGTGTCGCTAGATATAGTGCCTTCTAGCAGCCACCCTCTTGCTCAACTGTGCGCCACACATAATAATCAATGGTGCCGCTGACAAGATAGTTAGAAGGTCAGATGTAAGGGGTTATGTGGCCGAAGAAATTGTCTGATAACCATGACATGGTTCTTCTGTAAGCGGCTTGGGGCTGAGGCGTGTCGCTAGATATAGTGCCTTCTAGCAGCCACCTCTTGCTCAACTGTGCGCCACACATAATAATCAATGGTGCCGCTGACAAGATAGTTAGAAGGTCAGATGTAAGGGGTTATGTGGCCGAAGAAATTGTCTGATAACCATGACATGGTTCTTCTGTAAGCGGCTTGGGGCTGAGGCGTGTCGCTAGATATAGTGCCTTCTAGCAGCCACCCTCTTGCTCAACTGTGCGCCACACATAATAATCAATGGTGCCGCTGACAAGATAGTTAGAAGGTCAGATGTAAGGGGTTATGTGGCCGAAGAAATTGTCTGATAACCATGACATGGTTCTTCTGTAAGCGGCTTGGGGATGAGGCGTGTCGCTAGATATAGTGCCTTCTAGCAGCCACCCTCTTGCTCAACTGTGCGCCACACATAATAATCAATGGTGCCGCTGACAAGATAGTTAGAAGGTCAGATGTAAGGGGTTATGTGGCCGAAGAAATTGTCTGATAACCATGACATGGTTCTTCTGTAAGCGGCTTGGGGCTGAGGCGTGTCGCTAGATATAGTGCCTTCTAGCAGCCACCTCTTGCTCAACTGTGCGCCACACATAATAATCAATGGTGCCGCTGACAAGATAGTTAGAAGGTCAGAT
This sequence comes from Ascarosepion bandense, assembly GCA_037127315.1. NCBI lineage: Eukaryota > Metazoa > Mollusca > Cephalopoda > Sepiida > Sepiidae > Ascarosepion > Ascarosepion bandense. The sequence goes on along the minus strand of JBBBDQ010027347.1, from coordinate 5,827 downwards.
GTAAGGGGTTATGTGGCCGAAGAAATTGTCTGATAACCATGACATGGTTCTTCTGTAAGCGGCTTGGGGCTGAGGCGTGTCGCTAGATATAGTGCCTTCTGCAGCCACCCTCTTGCTCAACTGTGCGCCACCACATAATAATCAATGGTGCCGCTGACAAGATAGTTAGAAGGTCAGATGTAAGGGGTTATGTGGCCGAAGAAATTGTCTGATAACCATGACATGGTTCTTCTGTAAGCGGCTTGGGGCTGAGGCGTGTCGCTAGATATAGTGCCTTCTAGCAGCCACCCTCTTGCTCAACTGTGCGCCACACATAAGAATCAAAGGGGCCGCAGACTAGATAGTTAGGTGGCCAGATGTAAGGGCATATGTGGCCGCAGATATTGCTTGATAACCATGTCTGGTTTCTCTTGTAAGCGGCTTGCGGCTGAGTCGTGTCGCTAGATATAGTGCCTTCTAGCAGCCACCCTCTTGTCAACTGTGCGCCACACATAATAATCAATGGTGCCGCTGACAAGATAGTTAGAAGGTCAGATGTAAGGGGTTATGTGGCCGAAGAAATTGTCTGATAACCATGACATGGTTCTTCTGTAAGCGGCTTGGGGCTGAGGCGTGTCGCTAGATATAGTGCCTTCTAGCAGCCACCTCTTGCTCAACTGTGCGCCACACATAAGAATCAAAGGGGCCGCAGACTAGATAGTTAGGTGGCCAGATGTAAGGGCATATGTGGCCGCAGATATTGCTTGATAACCATGACTGGTTTCTCTTGTAAGCGGCTTGGGGCTGAGGCGTGTCGCTAGATATAGTGCCTTCTAGCAGCCACCCTCTTGCTCAACTGTGCGCCACACATAATAATCAAAGGGGCCGCAGACTAGATAGTTAGGTGGCCAGATGTAGGGCATATGTGGCCGCAGATATTGCTTGATAACCATGACTGGTTTCTCTTGTAAGCGGCTTGGGGCTGAGGCGTGTCGCTAGATATAGTGCCTTCTAGCAGCCACCCTCTTGCTCAACTGTGCGCCACACATAAGAATCAAAGGGGCCGCAGACTAGATAGTTAGGTGGCCAGATGTAAGGGCATATGTGGCCGCAGATATTGCTTGATAACCATGACTGGTTTCTCTTGTAAGCGGCTTGGGGCTGAGGCGTGTCGCTAGATATAGTGCCTTCTAGCAGCCACCCTCTTGCTCAACTGTGCGCCACACATAATAATCAAAGGGGCCGCAGACTAGATAGTTAGGTGGCCAGATGTAAGGGCATATGTGGCCGCAGATATTGCTTGATAACCATGACTGGTTTCTCTTGTAAGCGGCTTGGGGCTGAGGCGTGTCGCTAGATATAGTGCCTTCTAGCAGCCACCCTCTTGCTCAACTGTGCGCCACACATAAGAATCAAAGGGGCCGCAGACTAGATAGTTAGGTGGCTAGATGTAAGGGCATATGTGGCCGCAGATATTGCTTGATAACCATGACTGGTTTCTCTTGTAAGCGGCTTGGGGCTGAGGCGTGTCGCTAGATATAGTGCCTTCTAGCAACCACCCTCTTGCTCAACTGTGCGCCACACATAATAATCAAAGGGGCCGCAGACTAGATAGTTAGGTGGCCAGATGTAAGGGCATATGTGGCCGCAGATATTGCTTGATAACCATGACTGGTTTCTCTTGTAAGCGGCTTGGGGCTGAGGCGTGTCGCTAGATATAGTGCCTTCTAGCAGCCACCCTCTTGCTCAACTGTGCGCCACACATAAGAATCAAAGGGGCCGCAGACTAGATAGTTAGGTGGCCAGATGTAAGGGCATATGTGGCCGCAGATATTGCTTGATAACCATGACTGGTTTCTCTTGTAAGCGGCTTGGGGCTGAGGCGTGTCGCTAGATATAGTGCCTTCTAGCAGCCACCCTCTTGCTCAACTGTGCGCCACACATAATAATCAAAGGGGCCGCAGACTAGATAGTTAGGTGGCTAGATGTAAGGGCATATGTGGCCGCAGATATTGCTTGATAACCATGACTGGCTCTCTTGTAAGCGGCTTGGGGCTGAGGCGTGTCGCTAGATATAGTGCCTTCTAGCAGCCACCCTCTTGCTCAACTGTGCGCCACACATAATAATCAAAGGGGCCGCAGACTAGATAGTTAGGTGGCCAGGATGTAAGGGCATATGTGGCCGCAGATATTGCTTGATAACCATGACTGGTTTCTCTTGGTGGGCGGCTTGGGGCTGAGGCGTGTCGCTAGATATAGTGCCTTCTAGCAGCCACCCTCTTGCTCAACTGTGCGCCACACATAATAATCAAAGGGGCCGCAGACTAGATAGTTAGGTGGCCAGATGTAAGGGCATATGTGGCTGCAGATATTGCTTGATAACCCATGACTGGTTTCCTTTCTTGTAAGCGGCTTGGGGCTGAGGCGTGTCGCTAGATATAGTGTTTTAGCAGCCACCCTCTTGCTCAACTGTGCGCCACATAATAATCAAAGGGGCCGCAGACTATGTTAGGTGGGCTAGATGTAAGGGCATATGTGGCCGCAGATATTGCTTTGGATAACCATGACTGGTTTCTCTTGTAAGCGGCTTGGGGCTGAGGCGTGTCGCTAGATATAGTGTCTTCTAGCAGCCACCTCTTGCTCAACTGTGCGCCACACATAATAATCAAAGGGCCGCAGATCAGATAGTTAGGTGCTGTGGGATGTAAGGGTATGTGGCCGCAGATATTGCTTGATAACCATGACTGGTTTCTCTTGTAAGCGGCTTGGGGCTGAGGCGTGTCGCTAGATATAGTGTTCTCTAGCAGCCACCCTCTTGCTCAACTGTGCGCCACACATAATAATCAAAGGGGCCGAGACTAGATAGGTTAGGTGGCCAGATGTAAGGGCATATGTGGCCGCAGATATTGCTTGGATAACCATGACTGGTTTCTCTGTAAGCGGCTTGGGGCTGAGGCGTCGCCAGATATAGTGCCTTCTAGCAGCCACCCTCTGCTCAACTGTGCGCCACACATAATAATCAAAGGGGCCGCAGACTAGATAGTTAGGTGGCCAGATGTAAGGGCATATGTGGCCGCAGATATTGCTTGATAACCATGACTGGTTTCTCTTGTAAGCGGCTTGGGGCTGAGGCGTGTCGCTAGATATAGTGCCTTCTAGCAGCCACCCTGCTCAACTGTGCGCCACACATAAGAATCAAAGGGGCCGCAGACTAGATAGTTAGGTGGCTAGATGTAAGGGCATATGTGGCCGCAGATATTGGTTTGATAACCATGACTGGTTTCTCTTGTAAGCGGCTTGGGGCTGAGGCGTGTCGCTAGATATAGTAGCCTTCTAGCAGCCACCCTCTTGCTCAACTGTGCGCCACACATAAGAATCAAAGGGCCTGCAGACTAGATAGTTAGGTGGCTAGATGTAAGGGCATATGTGGCCGCAGATATTGCTTGATAACCATGACTGGTTTCTCTTGTAAGCCGCTTGGGGCTGAGGCGTGTCGCTAGATATAGTGCCTTCTAGCAGCCACCCTCTTGCTCAACTGTGCGCCACACATAATAATCAAAGGGGCCGCAGACTAGATAGTTAGGTGGCCAGATGTAAGGGCATATCTGGCCGCAGATATTGCTTGATAACCATGACTGGTTTCTCTTGTAAGCCGCTTGGGGCTGAGGCGTGTCGCTAGATATAGTGCCTTCTAGCAGCCACCCTCTTGCTCAACTGTGCGCCACACATAATAATCAAAGGGGCCGCAGACTAGATAGTTAGGTGGCTAGATGTAAGGGCATATGTGGCCGCAGATATTGCTTGATAACCATGACTGGTTTCTCTTGTAAGCGGCTTGGGGCTGAGGCGTGTCGCTAGATATAGTGCCTTCTAGCAGCCACCCTCTTGCTCAACTGTGCGCCACACATAATAATCAAAGGGGCCGCAGACTAGATAGTTAGGTGGCTAGATGTAAGGGCATATGTGTACAGATATTGCCCGATAACCATGACTGGTTTCTCTTGTAAGCGGCTTGGGGCTGAGGCGTGTCGCTAGATATAGTGCCTTCCTAGCAGCCACCCTCTTGCTCAAACTGCGCCACACATAATAATCAAGGGCCGCAGACTAGATAGTTAGGTGGCTAGATGTAAGGGGCATATGTGGCCGCAGATATTGCTTGATAACCATGACTGGTTTCTCTTGTAAGCGGCTTGGGGCTGAGGCGTGTCGCTAGATATAGTGCCTTCTAGCAGCCACCCTCTTGCTCAACTGTGCGCCACACATAAGAATCAAAGGGGCCGCAGACTAGATAGTTAGGTGGCCAGATGTAAAGGCATATGTGGCCGCAGATATTGCTTGATAACCATGACTGGTTTTCTTGTAAGCGGCTTGGGGCTGAGGCGTGTGGCTAGATATATTGCCTTCTAGCAGCCACCCTCTTGCTCAACTGTGCGCCACACATAATAATCAAAGGGGCCGCAGACTAGATAGTTAGGTGGCCAGATGTAAGGGCATATGTGGCCGCGGGCTCTTCTTGATAACCATGACTGGTTTCTCTTGTAAGCGGCTTGGGGCTGAGGCGTGTCGCTAGATCTCGTGCTGCTTCTAGCAGCCACCACCTCTTGCTCAACTGTGCGCCACACATAATAATCAAAGGGGCCGCAGACTAGATAGTTTAGGTGGCTAGATGTAAGGGCATATGTGGCCGCAGATATTGCTTGATAACCATGACTGGTTTCTCTTGTAAGCGGCTTGGGGAAACAGAGGCGTGTCGCTAGATATAGTGCCTTCTAGCAGCCACCCTCTTTCAGCTGTGCGCCACATAGTAATCAAGGGGCCTGCAGACTAGATAGTTGGAGTGGCCAGATGTAAGGGCATATGTGGCCGCAGATATTACTTGATAACCATGACTGGTTTCTCTTGTAAATGACTTGGGGGCTGAGGCGTGTCGCTAGATATAGTGCCTTCTAGCAGCCACCCACTTGCTCAACTGTGCGCCACATAAGAATCAAGGGGGCCGCAGACTAGATAGTTAGGTGGCCAGATGTAAGGGCATATGTGGCCACGGATATTGTGATAACCATGAGTGGTTTCTCTTGTAAGCGGCTTGGTACTGAGACGTGTCGCTAGATATAGTGCCTTCTAGCAGCCACCCTCTTGCTCAATTGTGCGCCACATAAGAATCAAAGGGCCGCAGACTAGATAGTTAGGTGGCCAGATGTAAGGGCATATGTGGCCGCAGATATTGCTTGATAACCATGACTGGTTTCTCTTGTAAGCGTGATGCTGAGACGTGTCGCTAGATATAGTGCCTTCTAGCAGCCACCCTCTTGCTCAACTGTGCGCCACACATAAGAATCAAAGGGGCCGCAGACTAGATAGTTAGGTGGCCAGATGTAAGGGCATATGTGGCCGCAGATATTGCTTGATAACCATGACTGGTTTTCTCTTGTAACCCGGCTTGGTACTGAGGCGTGTCGCTAGATATGAGTGCCTTCTAGCAGCCACCCTCTTGCTCAACTGTGCACGCCACACATAATAATCAAAGGGGCCGCAGACTAGATAGTTAGGTGGCCAGATGTAAGGGCATATGTGGCCGCAGATATTACTTGATAACCATGTGACTGGTTTCTCTTGTAAGCGGCTTGGGGCTGAGGCGTGTCGCTAGATATAGTGCCTTCTTAGCAGCCAACCTCTTGCTCAACTGTGCGCCACACATAAAGATCAAAGGGGCCGCAGACTAGATAGTTAGAGGTGCTGACCAGATGTAAGGGCATATGTGGCCGAAGAAATTGCTTGATAACCATGACTGGTTTCTCTTATAAGGGGCTTGGGGCTGAGGCGTGTCGCTAGATATAGTGCCTTCAGC
>JBBBDQ010027339.1:0-65372 GCA_037127315.1 Ascarosepion bandense | reverse complement strand
ACCTAACTCCCCAGACTGAAACCACCTTGATTATTATGTGTGGGGCTGCATTTGAACCAACCATCCTCTTAAGGAACACTAGCAGAATGCAGTCATGGCTGTTGAACAATTTCTGCAATCACATCACCCCTTACATCTGGCCACCCTAACTCCCCAGACTGAAACCACCTTGATTATTATGTGTGGGGCTGCATTTGGAACCAACCATCCTCTTAAGGAACACTAGCAGGAATGCAGTCATGGCTGTTGAACAATTTCTGCAATCACATCACCCCTTACATCTGGCCACCTAACTCCCCAGACTGAAACCAACCTTGATTATTATGTGTGGGGCTGCATTTGAACCAACCATCCTCTTAAGGAACACTAGCAGAATGCAGTCATGGCTGTTGAACAATTTCTGCAATCACATCACCCCTTACATCTGGCCACCTAACTCCCCAGACTGAAACCACCTTGATTATTATGTGTGGGGCTGCATTTGAACCAACCATCCTCTTAAGGAACACTAGCAGAATGCAGTCATGGCTGTTGAACAATTTCTGCAATCACATCACCCCTTACATCTGGCCACCTAACTCCCCAGACTGAAACCACCTTGATTATTATGTGTGGGGCTGCATTTGAACCAACCATCCTCTTAAGGAACACTAGCAGAATGCAGTCATGGCTGTTAAGAACAATTTCTGCAATCCACATCACCCCTTACATCTGGCCACCTAACTCCCCAGACTGAAACCACCTTGATTATTATGTGTGGGGCTGCATTTGAACCAACCATCCTCTTAAGGAACACTAGCAGAATGCAGTCATGGCTGTTGAACAATTTCTGCAATCACATCACCCCTTACATCTGGCCACCTAACTCCCCAGACTGAAACCACCTTGATTATTATGTGTGGGGCTGCATTTGAACCAACCATCCTCTTAAGGAACACTAGCAGAATGCAGTCATGGCTGTTGAACAATTTCTGCAATCACATCACCCCTTACATCTGGCCACCTAACTCCCCAGACTGAAACCACCTTGATTATTATGTGTGGGGCTGCATTTGAACCAACCATCCTCTTAAGGAACACTAGCAGAATGCAGTCATGGCTGTTGAACAATTTCTGCAATCACATCACCCCTTACATCTGGCCACCTAACTCCCAGACTGAAACCACCTTGATTATTATGTGTGGGGCTGCATTTGGACCAACCATCCTCTTAAGGAACACTAGCAGAATGCAGTCACCCAGCTGTTGAACAATTTCTGCAATCATCACCCCTTACATCTGGCCACCTAACTCCCCAGACTGAAACCACCTTGATTATTATGTGTGGAGCTGCATTTGAACCAACCATCCTCTTAAGGAACACTAGCAGAATGCAGTCATGGCTGTTGAACAATTTCTGCAATCACATCACCCCTTACATCTGGCCACTGACTCCCAGACTGAAACCACCTTGATTATTATGTGTGGGGCTGCATTTGAACCAACCATCCTCTTGGGAACACTAGCAGAATACAGTGTGGCTGTTGAACAATTTCTGCAATCACATCACCCCTTACATCTGGCCACCTAACTCCCAATTTGAAACCACCTTGATTATTATGTGTGGGGCTGCATTTGAACCAACCATCCTCTTAAGGAACACTAGCAGAATGCAGTCATGGCTGTTGAACAATTTCTGCAATCACATCACCCTTACATCCCCAGCCTGCCAACTCCCAGACTGGAAACCACCTTGATTATTATGTGTGGGGCTGCATTTTGAACCAGCCATCCTCTTAAGGAACACTAGCAGAATGCAGTCATGGCTGTTGAACAATTTCTGCAATCACATCACCCTTACATCTGGCCACCTAACTCCCCAGACTGAAACCACCTTGATTATTATGTGTGGGGCTGCATTTGAACCAACCATCCTCTTAAGGAACACTAGCAGAATGCAGTCATGGCTGTTGAACAATTTCTGCAATCACATCACCCCTTACATCTGGCCACCTAACTCCCCAGACTGAAACCACCTTAGGTATTATGTGTGGGGCTGCACATTTCAGACCAACCATCCTCTTAAGGAACACTACCAGAACGCAGTCATGGCTGTTTGAACAATTTCTGCAATCCACATCACCCCTTACATCTGGCCACCTAACTCCCCAGACTGAAACCACCTTGGTTATTATGTGTGGGGCTGCATTTGAACCAACCATCCTCTTAAGGGAACATGAGAATGCAGTCATGGCTGTTGAACAATTTCTGCAATCACATCTTACCCATCTGGCCACCTAACTCCCAGACTGAAACCACCTTGATTATTATGTGTGGGGCTGCATTTGAACCAACCATCCTCTTAAGGAACACTACCAGAATGCAGTCATGGCTGTTGAACAATTTCTGCAATCACATCACCCCTTACATCTGGCCACCTAACTCCCCAGACTGGAAACCACCTTGATTATTATGTGTGGGGCTGCATTTGAACCAACCATCCTCTTAAGGAACACTAGCAGAATGCAGTCATGGCTGTTGAACAATTTCTGCAATCACATCACCCCTTACATCTGGCCACCTAACTCCCCAGACTGAAACCACCTTGATTATTATGTGTGGGGCTGCATTTTGAACCAACCATCCTCTTAAGGAACACTGCAGAATGCAGTCATGGCTGTTGAACAATTTCTGCAATCACATCACCCCTTACATCTGGCCACTAACTCCCCAGACTGAAACCACCAGTTATTATGTGTGGGGCTGCATTTGAACCAACCATCCTCTTAAGGAACACTAGCAGAATGCAGTCATGGCTGTTGAACAATTTCTGCAATCCATCACCACCCATCTGGCCACCTAACTCCCAGACTGAAACCAGCTTGATTATTATGTGTGGGGCTGCATTTGAACCAACCATCCTCTTAAGGAACACTAGCAGGATGCAGTCATGGCTGTTGAACAATTTCTGCAATCATCACCTTACATCTGGCCACCTAACTCCCCAGACTGAAACCACCTTGATTATTATGTGTGGGCTGCATTTGAACCAACCATCCTCTTAAGGAACACTAGCAGAATGCAGTCATGGCTGTTGAACAATTTCTGCAATCACATCACCCCTTACATCTGGCCACCTAACTCCCCAGACTGAAACCAACTTGATTATTATGTGTGGGGAAGATGCATTTGAACCAACCATCCTCTTAAGGAACACTAGCAGAATGCAGTCATGGCTGTTGAACAATTTCTGCAATCACATCACCCCTTACATCTGGCCACCTAACTCCCCAGACTGAAACCACCTTGATTATTATGTGTGGGGCTGCATTTGAACCAACCATCCTCTTAAGGAACACTAGCAGAATGCAGTCATGGCTGTTGAACAATTTCTGCAATCACATCACCCCTTACATCTGGCCACCTAACTCCCCAGACTGAAACCACCTTGATTATTATGTGTGGGGCTGCATTTGAACCAACCATCCTCTTAAGGAACACTAGCAGAATGCAGTCATGGCTGTTGAACAATTTCTGCAATCACATCACCCCTTACATCTGGCCACCTAACTCCCCAGACTGAAACCACCTTGATTATTATGTGTGGGGCTGCATTTGAACCAACCATCCTCTTAAGGAACACTAGCAGAATGCAGTCATGGCTGTTGAACAATTTCTGCAATCACATCACCCCTTACATCTGGCCACCTAACTCCCCAGACTGAAACCACCTTGATTATTATGTGTGGGGCTGCATTTGAACCAACCATCCTCTTAAGGAACACTAGCAGAATGCAGTCATGGCTGTTGAACAATTTCTGCAATCACATCACCCCTTACATCTGGCCACCTAACTCCCCAGACTGAAACCAACTTGATTATTATGTGTGGGGCGATGCATTTGAACCAACCATCCTCTTAAGGAACACTAGCAGAATGCAGTCATGGCTGTTGAACAATTTCTGCAATCACATCACCCCTTACATCTGGCCACCTAACTCCCCAGACTGAAACCACCTTGATTATTATGTGTGGGGCTGCATTTGAACCAACCATCCTCTTAAGGAACACTAGCAGAATGCAGTCATGGCTGTTGAACAATTTCTGCAATCACATCACCCCTTACATCTGGCCACCTAACTCCCCAGACTGAAACCACCTTGATTATTATGTGTGGGGCTGCATTTGAACCAACCATCCTCTTAAGGAACACTAGCAGAATGCAGTCATGGCTGTTGAACAATTTCTGCAATCACATCACCCCTTACATCTGGCCACCTAACTCCCCAGACTGAAACCAACTTGATTATTATGTGTGGGGCTGCATTTGAACCAACCATCCTCTTAAGGAACACTAGCAGAATGCAGTCATGGCTGTTGAACAATTTCTGCAATCACATCACCCCTTACATCTGGCCACCTAACTCCCCAGACTGAAACCAACTTGATTATTATGTGTGGGGCTGCATTTGAACCAACCATCCTCTTAAGGAACACTAGCAGAATGCAGTCATGGCTGTTGAACAATTTCTGCAATCACATCACCCCTTACATCTGGCCACCTAACTCCCCAGACTGAAACCACCTTGATTATTATGTGTGGGGCTGCATTTGAACCAACCATCCTCTTAAGGAACACTAGCAGAATGCAGTCATGGCTGTTGAACAATTTCTGCAATCACATCACCCCTTACATCTGGCCACCTAACTCCCCAGACTGAAACCAACTGATTATTATGTGTGGGGCTGCATTTGAACCAACCATCCTCTTAAGGAACACTACCAGAATGCAGTCATGGCTGTTGAACAATTTCTCTGCAATCACATCATGCCTTGCTACATCTGTACCTAACTCCCCAGACTGAAACCAACTTGATTATTATGTGTGGGGCTGCATTTGAACCAACCATCCTCTTAAGGAACACTAGCAGAATGCAGTCATGGCTGTTGAACAATTTCTGCAATCACATCACCCCCTTACATCTGGCCACCTAACTCCCCAGACTGAAACCAACTTGATTATTATGTGTGGGGGCTGCATTTGAACCAACCATCCTCTTAAGGAACACTACCAGAATGGGAGTCATGGCTGTTGAACAATTTCTGCAATCACATCACCCCTTACATCTAGCCACCTAACTCCCCAGACTGAAACCACCTTGATTATTATGTGTGGGGCTGCATTTGAACCAACCATCCTCTTAAGGAACACTACCAGAATGCAGTCATGGCTGTTGAACAATTTCTGCAATCACATCACCCCTTACATCTGGCCACCTAACTCCCCAGACTGAAACCACCTTGATTATTATGTGTGGAGATGTATTTGAACCAACCATCCTCTTAAGGAACACTAGCAGAATGCAGTCATGGCTGTTGAACAATTTCTGCAATCACATCACCACATCTGGCCACCTAACTCCCCAGACTGAAACCACCTTGATTATTATGTGTGGGGCTGCATTTGAACCAACCATCCTCTTAAGGAACACTACCAGAATGCAGTCATGGCTGTTGAACAATTTCTGCAATCACATCACCCCTTACATCTGGCCACCTAACTCCCCAGACTGAAACCACCTTGATTATTATGTGTGGGGCTGCATTTGAACCAACCATCCTCTTAAGGAACACTACCAGAATGCAGTCATGGCTGTTGAACAATTTCTGCAATCATCACCCCTTACATCTGGCCACCTAACTCCCAGACTGAAACCAACTTGATTATTATGTGTGGGAGGTAACTATTTTGAACCAACCATCCTCTTAAGGAACACTAGCAGAATGCAGTCATGGCTGTTAATGAACAATTTCTGCAATCACATCACCCCTTACATCTGGCCACTAACTCCCCAGACTGAAACCACCTTGATTATTATGTGTGGGGCTGCATTTGAACAACCATCTCTTAAGGAACACTACCAGAATGCAGTCATGGCTGTTGAACAATTTCTGCAATCACATCACCCCTTACATCTGGCCACCTAACTCCCCAGACTGAAACCACCTTGATTATTATGTGTGGAGATGTATTTGAACCAACCATCCTCTTAAGGAACACTAGCAGAATGCAGTCATGGCTGTTGAACCATTTGCAATCACATCACACCCCATCTGGCCACCTAACTCCCAGACTGAAACCACCTTGATTATTATGTGTGGGGCTGCATTTGAACCAACCATCCTCTTAAGGAACACTACCAGAATGCAGTCATGGCTGTTGAGCAATTTCTGCAATCACATCACCTATACATCTAGCACCTAACTCCCCAGACTGAAACCACCTTGATTATTATGTGTGGGGCTGCATTTGAACCAACCATCCTCTTAGGGAACACTACCAGAATGCAGTCATGGCTGTTGAGCAATTTCATACATCCCTTCACCCCTTACATCTGGCCACCTAACTCCCCAGACTGAAACCACCTTGATTATTATGTGGAGATGTATTTGAACCAGCCATCCTCTTAAGGAACACTAGCAGAATGCAGTCATGGCTGTTGAACAATTTCTGCAATCACTCACCTTACATCCAGCCACCTAACTCCCCAGACTGGCTCCACCTTGATTATTATGTGTGGGGCTGCATTTTGAACCAACCATCCTCTTAAGGAACACTACCAGAATGCAGTCATGGCTGTTGAACAATTTCTGTAATCACATCACCCCTTACATCTGGCCACCTAACTCCCCAGACTGAAACCAACTTGATTATTATGTGTGGAGATGTATTTAGACCAACCATCCTCTTAAGGAACACTAGCAGAATGCAGTCATGGCTGTTGAACAATTTCTGCAATCACATCACCCCCTTACATCTGGCCACCTAACTCCCCAGACTGAAACCACCTTGATTATTATGTGTGGGGCTGCATTTAGACAACCATCCTCTTAAGGAACACTGCAGAAGTGCAGTCATGGCTGTTGAACAATTTCTGCAATCACATCACCCCTTACATCTGGCCACCTAACTCACAGACTGAAACCACCTTGATTATTATGTGTGGGCTGCATTTGAACCAACCATCCTCTTAGGGAACACTACCAGAATGCAGTCATGGCTGTTGAACCAATTTCTGCAATCACGCACCCCTTACATCTGGCCACCTAACTCCCCAGACTGAAACCACCTTGATTATTATGTGTGGGGCTGCATTTGAACCAACCATCCTCTTAAGGAACACTACCAGAATGCAGTCATGGCTGTTGAACAATTTCTGCAATCACATCACCCCTTACATCTGGCCACCTAACTCCCCAGACTGAAGCCACCTTGATTATTATGTGTGGGGCTGCATTTGAACCAACCATCCTCTTAAGGAACACTACCAGAATGCAGTCATGGCTGTTGAACAATTTCTGTAATCACATCACCCCTTACATCTGGCCACCTAACTCCCCAGACTGAAATAAACTTGATTATGTGTGGAGATGTATTTGAACCAACCATCATAGCAGAGCCTGGCAGAATGCAGTCATGGCTGTTGAACAATTTCTGCAATCACATCACCCCTTACATCTGGCCACCTAACTCCCCAGACTGAAACCACCTTGATTATTATGTGTGGGGCTGCATTTGAACCAACCATCCTCTTAAGGAACACTACCAGAATGCAGTCATGGCTGTTGAACAATTTCTGCAATCACATCACCCCTTACATCTGGCCACCTAACTCCCCAGACTGGCTCCACCTTGATTATTATGTGTGGGGCTGCATTTGAACCAACCATCCTCTTAGAGGAACACTACCAGAATGCAGTCATGGCTGTTGAACAAGATTTCTGCAATCACATCACCCCTTACATCTGGCCACCCGCTCCCCAGACTGAAACCTTTTTGATTATTATGTGTGGGGGCTGCATTTGAACCAACCATCCTCTTAAGGAACACTACCAGAATGCAGTCATGGCTGTTGAACAATTTCTGCAATCACATCACCCCGCATCTGGCCACCTAACTCCCCAGACTGAAACAGCCTTTTTGATTATTATGTGTGGGGCTGCATTTAAGACAACCATCCCACTGCGGAACACTTTACCAGAATGCAGTCATGGCTGTTGAACAGATTTCTGCAATCACATCACCCCTTACATCTGGCCACCTAACTCCCCAGACTGAAACCTTTTTGATTATTATGTGTGGGGCTGCATTTGAACCAACCATCCTCTTAAGGAACACTACCAGAATGCAGTCATGGCTGTTGAACAATTTCTGCAATCACATCACCCCTTACATCTGGCCACCTAACTCCCCAGACTGAAACCTTTTTGATTATTATGTGTGGGGCTGCATTTGAACCAACCATCCTCTTAAGGAACACTACCAGAATGCAGTCATGGCTGTTGAACAATTTCTGCAATCACATCACCCCTTACATCTGGCCACCTAACTGAACTGAAACCTTTTTGATTATTATGTGTGGGGCTACATTTGAACCAACCATCCTCTTAAGGAACACTACCAGAATGCAGTCATGGCTGTTGAACAATTTCTGCAATCACATCACCCCTTACATCTGGCCACCTAACTCCCCAGACTGAAACCACCTTGATTATTATGTGTGGGGCTGCATTTGAACCAACCATCCTCTTAGGGAACACTACCAGAATGCAGTCATGGCTGTTGAACAATTTCTGCAATCACATCACCCCTTACATCTGGCCACCTAACTCCCCCAGACTGAACCTTTTTGATTATTATGTGTGGGGCTGCATTTGAACCAACCATCCTCTTAAGGAACACTACCAGAATGCAGTCATGGCTGTTCAGACAGATTTCTGCAATCACATCACCCGCCATCCTATTTTTAACTCCCCAGACTGAAACCTTTTTGATTATTATGTGTGGGGCTGCATTTGAACCAACCATCCTCTTAAGGAACACTACCAGAATGCAGTCATGGCTGTTGAACAATTTCTGCAATCACATCACCCCTTACATCTGGCCACCTAACTCCCCAGACTGAAACCACCTTGATTATTATGTGTAGGGCTGCATTTGAACCAACCATCCTCTTAAGGAACACTACCAGAATGCAGTCATGGCTGTTGAACAATTTCTGCAATCACATCACCCCTTACATCTGGCCACCTAACTCCCCAGACTGAAACCTTTTTGATTATTATGTGTGGGGCTGCATTTGAACCAACCATCCTCTTAAGGGGAACACTACCAGAATGCAGTCATGGCTGTTGAACAATTTCTGCAATCACATCACCCCTTGCATCTGGCCACCTAACTCCCCAGACTGAAACCACCTTGATTATTATGTGTGGGGCTGCATTTGAACCAACCATCCTCTGAGAACACTACCAGAATGCAGTCATGGCTGTTGAACAATTTCTGCAATCATCACCCCCTTACATCTGGCCACCTAACTCCCCAGACTGAAACCTTTTTGATTATTATGTGTGGGGCTGCATTTGAACCAACCATCCTCTTAAGGAACACTACCAGAATGCAGTCATGGCTGTTGAACAATTTCTGCAATCACATCACCCCTTACATCTGGCCACCTAACTCCCCAGACTGAAACCACCTTGATTATTATGTGTGGGGGCTGCATTTGAACCAACCATCCTCTTAAGGAACACTGCCAGAATGCAGTCATGGCTGTTGAACAATTTCTGCAATCACATCACCCCTTACATCTGGCCACCTAACTCCCCAGACTGAAACCTTTTTGATTATTATGTGTGGGGCTGCATTTGAACCAACCATCCTCTTAGGGAACACTACCAGAATGCAGTCATGGCTGTTGAACAATTTCTGCAATCACATCACCCCTTACATCTGGCCACCTAACTCCCCAGACTGAAACCTTTTGATTATTATGTGTGGGGGCTGCATTTGAACCAACCATCCTCTTAAGGAACACTACCAGAATGCAGTCATGGCTGTTGAACAATTTCTGCAATCACATCACCCCTTACATCTGGCCACCTAACACCACAGACTGAAACCACCTTGATTATTATGTGTGGGGCTGCATTTGAACCAACCATCCTCTTAAGGAACACTAGCAGAATGCAGTCATGGCTGTTGAACAGGTTCTGCCAATCACATCACCCCTTACATCTGGCCACCTAACTCCCCAGACTGAAACCACCTTGATTATTATGTGTGGGGCTGCATTTGAACCAACCATCCTCTTAAGGAACACTAGCCAGAATGCAGTCATGGCTGTTGAACAATTTCTGCAATCACATCACCCCTTACATCTGGCCACCCTAACTCCCCAGACTGAAACCACCTTGATTATTATGTGTGGGGCTGCATTTGAACCAACCATCCTCTTAAGGAACACTAGCAGAATGCAGTCATGGCTGTTGAACAATTTCTGCAATCCACATCACCTTACATCTGGCCACCTAACTCCCAGACTAAAACCACGCGATTATTATGTGTGGGGCTGCATTTGAACCATCCTCTTAAGGAACACTACCAGAAATGCAGTCATGGCTGTTGAACAATTTCTGCAATCACATCACCCCTTACATCTGGCCACCTAACTCCCCAGACTGAAACCTTTTTGATTATTATGTGTGGGGCTGCATTTGGGCCAACCATCCTCTTAAGGAACACTACCAGAATGCAGTCATGGCTGTTGAACAATTTCTGCAATCACATCACCCCTTACATCTGTGCACCTAACTCCCAGACTGAAACCTTTTTGATTATTATGTGTGGGGCTGCATTTGAACCAACCATCCTCTTAAGGAGCACTACCAGAATGCAGTCATGGCTGTTGAACAATTTCTGCAATCACATCACCCCTTACATCTGGCCACCTAACTCCCCAGACTGAAACCACCTTGATTATTATGTGTGGGGCTGCATTTGAACCAACCATCCTCTTAAGGAACACTAGCAGAATGCAGTCATGGCTGTTGAACAATTTCTGCAATCCACATCACCCCTTACATCTGGCCACCTAACTCCCCAGACTGAAACCTTTTGATTATTATGTGTGGGGCTGCATTTGAACCAACCATCCTCTTAGGGAACACTACCAGAATGCAGTCATGGCTGTTGAACAATTTCTGCAATCACATCACCCCTTGCATCCTGGCCACTAACTCCCCAGACTGAAACCTTTTTGATTATTATGTGTGGGGCTGCATTTGAACCAACCATCCTCTTAAGGAACACTACCAGAATGCAGTCATGGCTGTTGAACAATTTCTGCAATCACATCACCCCTTACATCTGGCCACCTAACTCCCCAGACTGAAACCTTTTTGATTATTATGTGTGGGGCTGCATTTGAACCAACCATCCTCTTAAGGAACACTACCAGAATGCAGTCATGGCTGTTGAACAATTTCTGCAATCACATCACCCCCTTACATCTGGCCACCTAACTCCCCAGACTGAAACCACCTTGATTATTATGTGTGGGGCTGCATTTGAACCAACCATCCTCTTAAGGAACACTACCAGAATGCAGTCATGGCTGTTGAACAATTTCTGCAATCACATCACCCCTTACATCTGGCCACCTAACTCCCCAGACTGAAACCACCTTGATTATTATGTGTGAGACTGCATTTTGAACCAACCATCCTCTTAAGGAACACTACCAGAATGCAGTCATGGCTGTTGAACAATTTCTGCAATCACATCACCCCTTACATCTGGCCACCTAACTCCCAGACTGAAACCACCTTGATTATTATGTGTGGGGCTGCATTTGAACCAACCATCCTCTTAAGGAACACTACCAGAATGCAGTCATGGCTGTTGAACAATTTCTGCAATCACAGCACCCCTTACATCTGGCCACCTAACTCCCCAGACTGAAACCAACTTGATTATTATGTGTGGAGATGTATTTGAACCAACCATCCTCTTAAGGAACACTAGCAGAATGCAGTCATGGCTGTTGAACAATTTCTGCAATCACATCACCCCTTACATCTGGCCACCTAACTCCCCAGACTGAAATATGATTATTATGTGTGGGGCTGCATTTGAACCAACCATCCTCTTAAGGAACACTACCAGAATGCAGTCATGGCTGTTGAACAATTTCTGCAATCACATCACCCCTTACATCTGGCCACCTAACTCCCCAGACTGAAACCACCTTGATTATTATGTGTGGGGCTGCATTTTGAACCAACCATCCTCTTAAGGAACACTACCAGAATGCAGTCATGGCTGTTGAACAATTTCTGCAATCACATCACCCCTTACATCTGGCCACCTAACTCCCCAGACTGAAACCACCTTGATTATTATGTGTGGAGATGTATTTGAACCAACCATCCTCTTAAGGAACACTAGCAGAATGCAGTCATGGCTGTTGAACAATTTCTGCAATCCCTTCCTGCCCATCTGGCCACCTAACTCCCCAGACTGAAACCACCTTGATTATTATGTGTGGGGCTGCATTTGAACCAACCATCCTCTTAAGGAACACACCAGGGAATGCCCAGTCATGGCTGTTGAACAATTTGCACAATCACATCACCCACCCATCTGGCCACCTAACTCCCAGACTGAAACCAACTTTGATTATTATGTGTGGAGATGTATTTGAACCAACCATCCTCTTAAGGAACACTAGCAGAATGCAGTCATGGCTGTTGAACAATTTCTGCAATCACATCACCCCCTTACATCTGGCCACCTAACTCCCCAGACTGAAACCAACTTGATTATTATGTGTGGGGCTTGTTTGAACCAACCATCCTCTTAAGGAACACTAGCAGAATGCAGTCATGGCTGTTGAACAATTTCTGCAATCACATCACCCCTTACATCTGGCCACCTAACTCCCCAGACTGAAACCAACTTGATTATTATGTGTGGGGCTGCATTTGAACCAACCATCCTCTTAAGGAACACTAGCAGAATGCAGTCATGGCTGTTGAACAATTTCTGCAATCACCTCACCCCTTACATCTGGCCACCTAACTCCCCAGACTGAAACCAACTTGATTATTATGTGTGGGGCTGCATTTGAACCAACCATCCTCTTAAGGAACACTACCAGAATGCAGTCACTGGCTGTTGAACAATTTCTGCAATCACATCACCCCTTACATCTGGCCACCTAACTCCCCAGACTGAAACCACCTTGATTATTATGTGTGGGGCTGCATTTGAACCAACCATCCTCTTAAGGAACACTACCAGAATGCAGTCATGGCTGTTGAACAGATTTCTGCAATCACATCACCCCTTACATCTGGCCACTAACTCCCCAGACTGAAACCCACCTTGATTATTATGTGTGGGGCTGCATTTGAACAACCATCTCTTAAGGAACACTAGCAGAATGCAGTCATGGCTGTTGAACAATTTCTGCAATCACATCACCCCTTACATCTGGCCACCTAACTCCCCAGACTGAAACCAACTTGATTATTATGTGTGGGGCTGCATTTGAACCAACCATCCTCTTAAGGAACACTAGCAGAATGCAGTCACTTGGCTGTTGAACAATTTCTGCAATCACATCACCACCATCCAGCCACCTAACTCCCCAGACTGAAACCAACTTGATTATTATGTGTGGGGCTGCATTTGAACCAGCCATCTCTTAAGGAACACTAGCAGAATGCAGTCATGGCTGTTGAACAATTTCTGCAATCCATCACCCCTTACATCTGGCCACCCTAACTCCCCAGACTGAAACCAACTTGATTATTATGTGTGGGGCTGCATTTGAACCAACCATCCTCTTAAGGAACACTACCAGAATGCAGTCATGGCTGTTGAACAATTTCTGCAATCACATCACCCCTTACATCTAGCCACCTAACTCCCCAGACTGAAACCACCTTGATTATTATGTGTGGGGCTGCATTTAATTCCAACCATCCTCTTAAGGAACACTACAGAATGCAGTCATGGCTGGCCCAGACAATTTCTGCAATCACATCACCCCTTACATCTGGCCACCTAACTCCCCAGACTGAAACCACCTTGATTATTATGTGTGGAGATGTATTTGAACTAACCATCCTCTTAGGGAACACTAGCAGAATGCAGTCATGGCTGTTGAACAATTTCTGCAATCACATCACCCCTTACATCTGGCCACCTAACTCCCCAGACTGAAACCACCTTGATTATTATGTGTGGGGCTGCATTTGAACCAACCATCCTCTTAGAACACTACCAGAATGCAGTCATGGCTGTTGAACAATTTCTGCAATCATCACCCCTTACATCTGGCCACCTAACTCCCCAGACTGGAAACCAACTTGATTATTATGTGTGGAGATGTATTTGAACCAACCATCCTCTTAAGGAACACTAGCAGAATGCAGTCATGGCTGTTGAACAATTTCTGCAATCACATCACCCCTTACATCTGGCCACCTAACTCCCCAGACTACAAGAAACCACCTTGATTATTATGTGTGGGGCTGCATTTGAACCAACCATCCTCTTAAGGAACACTACCAGAATGCAGTCATGGCTGTTGAACAATTTCTGCAATCACATCACCCCTTACATCTGGCCACCTAACTCCCCAGACTGAAACCACCTTGATTATTATGTGTGGAGATGTATTTGAACCAACCATCCTCTTAAGGAACACTAGCAGAATGCAGTCATGGCTGTTGAACAATTTCTGCAATCACATCACCCCTTACATCTGGCCACCTAACTCCCCAGACTGAAACCACCTTGATTATTATGTGTAGGAGGCTGCATTTGAACCAACCATCCTCTTAAGGAACACTAGCAGAATGCAGTCATGGCTGTTGAACAATTTCTGCAATCACATCACCTTACATCTGGCCACCTAACTCCCCAGACTGGAAACCAACTTGATTATTATGTGGAGATGTATTTGAACCAACCATCCTCTTAAGGAACACTAGCAGAGAATGCAGTCATGGCTGTTGGGAACAATTTCTGCAATCACATACCCCTTACATCTGGCCACCTAACTCCCCAGACTGAAACCAACTTGATTATTATGTGTGGAGATGTATTTGAACCAACCATCCTCTTAAGGAACACTAGCAGAATGCAGTCATGGCTGTTGAACAATTTCTGCAATCACATCACCCCTTACATCTGGCCACCTAACTCCCCAGACTGAAACCACCTTGATTATTATGTGTGGGGCTGCATTTTGAACCAACCATCCTCTTAAAGACACTACCAGAATGCAGTCATGGCTGTTGAACAATTTCTGCAATCACATCACCCCTTGTCATCTGGCCACCTAACTCCCCAGACTGAAACCACCTTGATTATTATGTGTGGAGATGTATTTGAACCAACCATCCTCTTAAGGAACACTAGCAGAATGCAAGTCATGGCTGTTGAACAATTTCTGCAATCACATCACCCTTACATCCCCAAAGCACCTAACTCCCCAGACTGAAACCACCTTGATTATTATGTGTGGGGCTGCATTTGAACCAACCATCCTCTTAAGGAACACTAGCAGAATGCAGTCATGGCTGTTGAACAATTTCTGCAATCACATCACCCCTTACATCTGTGCCACCTAACTCCCCAGACTGAAACCACCTTGATTATTATGTGTGGGAACATTTGTTCCAGCCATCCTCTTAAGGAACACTAGCAGAATGCAGTCATGGCTGTTGAACAATTTCTTCCAATCACATCACCCCTTACATCTGGCCACCTAACTCCCCAGACTGAAACCACCTTGATTATTATGTGTGGGGCTGCATTTGAACCAACCATCCTCTTAAGGAACACTACCAGAATGCAGTCATGGCTGTTGAACAATTTCTGCAATCACATCACCCCTTACATCTGGCCACCTAACTCCCAGACTGAAACCACCTTGATTATTATGTGTGGGGCTGCATTTGAACCAACCATCCTCTTAAGGAACACTAGCAGAATGCAGTCATGGCTGTTGAACAATTTCTGCAATCACATCACCCCTTACATCTGGCCACCTAACTCCCCAGACTGAAACCACCTTGATTATTATGTGTGGGGCTGCATTTGAACCAGCCATCCTCTTAAGGAACACTAGCAGAATGCAGTCATGGCTGTTGAACAATTTCTGCAATCACATCACCCCTTACATCTGGCCACCTAACTCACAGACTGAAACCACCTTGATTATTATGTGTGGGGCTGCATTTGAACCAACCATCCTCTTAAGGAACACTAGCAGAATGCAGTCATGGCTGTTGAACAATTTCTGCAATCACATCACCCCTTACATCTGGCCACCTAACTCCCCAGCCCCCAAACCACCTTGATTATTATGTGTGGGGCTGCATTTGAACCAACCATCCTCTTAGAGAACACTAGCAGAATGCAGTCATGGCTGTTGAACAATTTCTGCAATCCCACATCACCCCACCATCTGGCCACCTAACTCCCCAGACTGAAACACCTTGATTATGCTGTGTGGGGCTGCATTTGAACCAACCATCCTCTTAAGGAACACTACCAGTGCGAGTCATGGCTGTTGAACAATTTCTGCAATCACATCACCCCTTACATCTGGCCACCTAACTCCCCAGACTGAAACCACCTTGATTATTATGTGTGGGGCTGCATTTGAACCAACCATCCTCTTAAGGAACACTACCAGAATGCAGTCATGGCTGTTGAACAATTTCTGCAATCACATCACCCCTTACATCTGGCCACCTAACTCCCCAGACTGAAACCAACTTGATTATTATGTGTGGAGATGTATTTTGAACCAACCATCCTCTTAAGGAACTTACTAGCAGAGACACGAAGTCATGGCTGTTGAACAATTTCTGCAATCACATCACCCCTTACATCTGGCCACCTAACTCCCCAGACTGAAACCACCTTGATTATTATGTGTGGGGCTGCATTTGAACCAACCATCCTCTTAAGGAACACTACCAGAATGCAGTCATGAAAACATTTGATGAATTTCTGCAATCACATCTGCCATCTGTACTACCTAACTCCCCAGACTGGAAACCACCTTGATTATTATTGTGGCAGAGATGTATTTGAACCAACCATCCTCTTAAGGAACACTAGCAGAATGCAGTCATGGCTGTTGAACAATTTCTGCAATCACATCACCCCTTACATCTGGCCACCTAACTCCCCAGACTGAAACCAACTTGATTATTATGTGTGGGGCTGCATTTGAACCAACCATCCTCTTAAGGAACACTAGCAGAATGCAGTCATGGCTGTTGAACAATTTCTGTGGCCTGGCTCCACATCACCCCACTTACATCTGGCCACCTAACTCCCCAGACTGGGAAACCACCTTGATTATTATGTGTGGGGCTGCATTTGAACCAACCATCCTCTTAAGGAACACTAGCAGAATGCAGTCATGGCTGTTGAACAATTTCTGCAATCATCACCCCTTACATCTGGCCACCTAACTCCCCAGACTGAAACCACCTTGATTATTATGTGTGGAGATGTATTTGAACCAACCATCCTCTTAAGGAACACTAGCAGAATGCAGTCATGGCTGTTGAACAATTTCTGCAATCACATCACCTCTTACATCTGGCCACTAACTCCCCAGACTGAAACCACCTTGATTATTATGTGTGGGGCTGCATTTGAACCAACCATCCTCTTAAGGAACACTAGCAGAATGCAGTCATGGCTGTTGAACAATTTCTGCAATCACATCACCTTACATCTGGCCACCTAACTCCCCAGACTGAAACCACCTTGATTATTATGTGTGGAGATGTGTTTAAGACTAACCATCCTCTTAAGGAACACTAGCAGAATGCAGTCATGGCTGTTGAACAATTTCTGCAATCACATCACCCATTACATCCTGGCCACCTAACTCCCCAGACTGAAACCAACTTGATTATTATGTGTGGGGCTGCATTTGAACCAACCATCCTCTTAAGGAACACTAGCAGAATGCAGTCATGGCTGTTGAACAATTTCTGCAATCACATCACCCCTTACATCCTGGCCACCCTAACTCCCCAGACTAAAACCACACCAGTTATTATGTGTGGAGATGTATTTGAACCAACCATCCTCTTAAGGAACACTAGCAGAATGCAGTCATGGCTGTTGAACAATTTCTGCAATCACATCTGCCACATCTGGCCACCTAACTCCCCAGACTGAAACCACCTTGATTATTATGTGTGGGGCTGCATTTGAACCAACCATCCTCTTAAGGAACACTAGCAGAATACAGTCATGGCTGTTGAACAATTTCTGCAATCACATCACCCCTTACATCTGGCCACCTAACTCCCCAGACTGAAACCACCTTGATTATTATGTGTGGGGAATGTATTTGAACCAACCATCCTCTTAAGGAACACTAGCAGAATGCAGTCATGGCTGTTGAACAATTTCTGCAATCACATCACCCCTTACATCTGGCCACTAACTCCCCAGACTGAAGCAACTTGATTATTATGTGTGGGGCTGCATTTGAACCAACCATCCTCTTAAGGAACACTAGCAGAATGCAGTCATGGCTGTTGAACAATTTCTGCAATCACATCACCCCTTACATCTGGCCACCTAACTCCCCAGACTGAAACCACCTTGATTATTATGTGTGGAGATGTATTTGAACCAACCATCCTCTTAGGGAACACTAGCAGAATGCAGTCATGGCTGTTGAACAATTTCTGCAATCACATCACCGCTTACATCTGGCCACCTAACTCCCCAGACTGAAACCACCTTGATTATTATGTGTGGGGCTGCATTTGAACCAACCATCCTCTTAAGGAACACTAGCAGAATGCAGTCATGGCTGTTGAATTAATTTCTGCAATCACATCACCCCTTACATCTGGCCACCTAACTCCCCAGACTGAAACCACCTTGATTATTATGTGTGGGGCTGCATTTGAACCAACCATCCTCTTAAGGAACACTAGCAGAATGCAGTCATGGCTGTTGAACAATTTCTGCAATCACATCACCCCTTACATCCAGCACCTAACTCCCCAGACTGAAACCACCTTGATTAATATGTGTGGGGCTGCATTTTGAACCAACCATCCTCTTGGGAACACTACCAGAATGCAGTCATGGCTGTTGAACAATTTCTGCAATCACATACCCCTTACATCTGGCCACCTAACTCCCCAGACTGAAACCACCTTGATTATTATGTGTGGAGATGTATTTGAACCAACCATCCTCTTAAGGAACACTAGCAGAATGCAGTCATGGCTGTTGAACAATTTCTGCAATCCCATCACCCCTTACATCTGGCCACCTAACTCCCCAGACTGAAACCAACTTGATTATTATGTGTGGAGATGTATTTGAACCAACCATCCTCTTAAGGAACACTAGCAGAATGCAGTCATGGCTGTTGAACAATTTCTGCAATCACATCACCCCTTTACATCTGGCCACCTAACTCCCCAGACTGAAACCACCTTGATTATTATGTGTGGAGATGTATTTGAACCAACCATCCTCTTAAGGAACACTAGCAGAATGCAGTCATGGCTGTTGAACAATTTCTGCAATCACATCACCCCTTACATCTGGCCACCTAACTCCCCAGACTGAAACCACCTTGATTATTATGTGTGGGGCTGCATTTGAACCAACCATCCTCTTAGGGAACACTACCAGAATGCAGTCATGGCTGTTGAACAATTTCTGCAATCACATCACCCCTTACATCTGGCCACCTAACTCCCCAGACTGAAACCACCTTGATTATTGTGTGTGGAGATGTGTTGGGAACCAACCATCCTCTTAAGGAACACTAGCAGGAATGCAGTCATGGCTGTTGAACAATTTCTGCAATCCCATCACCCCTTACATCTGGCCACCTAACTCCCCAGACTGAAACCAACTTGATTATTATGTGTGGGGCTGCATTTTAGACCAACCATCCTCTTAAGGAACACTAGCAGAATGCAGTCATGGCTGTTGAACAATTTCTGCAATCACATCACCCCTTACATCTGGCCACCTAACTCCCAGACTGAAACCACCTTGATTATTATGTGTGGGGCTGCATTTGAACCAACCATCCTCTTAAGGAACACTAGCAGAATGCAGTCATGGCTGTTGAACAATTTCTGCAATCACATCACCCCTTACATCTGGCCACCTAACTCCCCAGACTGAAACCACCTTGATTATTATGTGTGGGGCTGCATTTTGAACCAACCATCCTCTTAGAACACTAGCAGAATGCAGTCATGGCTGTTGAACAATTTCTGCAATCACATCACCCCTTACATCTGGCCACCTAACTCCCCAGACTGAAAACCACCTTGATTATTATGTGTGGGGCTGCATTTGAACCAACCATCCTCTTAGGGAACACTAGCAGAATGCAGTCATGGCTGTTGAACAATTTCTGCAATCACATCACCCCTTACATCTGGCCACCTAACTCCCCAGACTGAAACCACCTTGATTATTATGTGTGGGGCTGCATTTGAACCAACCATCCTCTTAAGGAACACTAGCAGAATGCAGTCATGGCTGTTGAACAATTTCTGCAATCACATCACCCCTTACATCTGGCCACCCTAACTCCCCAGACTGAAACCACCTTGATTATTATGTGTGGGGCTGCATTTGAACCAGCCATCCTCTTAAGGAACCACTAGCAGAATGCAGTCATGGCTGTTGAACAATTTCTGCAATCCCAAAACCCTTGCCCATCTGGCCACCTGCTCTTTAGACTGAAACCACCTTGATTATTATGTGTGGGGCTGCATTTGAACCAACCATCCTCTTAAGGAACACTAGCAGAATGCAGTCATGGCTGTTGAACAATTTCTGCAATCACATCACCCCATACCCATCTGGCCACCTAACTCCCCAGACTGAAACCACCTTGATTATTATGTGTGGGGCTGCATTTGAACCAACCATCCTCTTAAGGAACACTAGCAGAATGCAGTCATGGCTGTTGAACAATTTCTGCAATCACATCACCCCTTACATCTGGCCACCTAACTCCCCAGACTGAAACCACCTTGATTATTATGTGTGGAGATGTATTTGAACCAGCCATCCTCTTAAGGAACACTAGCAGAATGCAGTCATGGCTGTTAGACATTTCTGCAATCACATCACCCCTTACATCTGGCCACCTAACTCCCCAGACTGAAACCACCTTGATTATTACATATTGTGGAGATGTATTTGAACCAACCATCCTCTTAAGGAACACTAGCAGAATGCAGTCATGGCTGTTGAACAATTTCTGCAATCACATCACCCCTTACATCTGGCCACCTAACTCCACCAGACTGAAACCACCTTGATTATTATGTGTGGGGCTGCATTTGGGAACCAACCATCCTCTTAAGGAACACTAGCAGAATGCAGTCATGGCTGTTGAACAATTTCTGCAATCACATCACCCCTTACATCTGGCCACCTAACTCCCCAGACTGAAACCAACTTGATTATTATGTGTGGAGATGTATTTGAACCAGCCATCCTCTTAAGGAACACTAGCAGAATGCAGTCATGGCTGTTGAACAATTTCTGCAATCACATCACCCCACCCATCTGGCCACCTAACTCACCAGACTGAAACCACCTTGATTATTATGTGTGGGGCTGCATTTGAACCAACCTCCTCTTAAGGAACACTAGCAGAATGCAGTCATGGCTGTTGAACAATTTCACCAATCACATCACCCCTTACATCTGGCCACCTAACTCACCAGACTGAAACCACCTTGATTATTATGTGTGGAGATGTATTTGAACCAACCATCCTCTTAAGGAACACTAGCAGAATGCAGTCATGGCTGTTGAACAATTTCTGCAATCACATCACCCCTTACATCTGGCCACCTAACTCCCCAGACTGAAACCACCTTGATTATTATGTGTGGGGCTGCATTTGAACCAACCATCCTCTTAAGGAACACTAGCAGAATGCAGTCATGGCTGTTGAACAATTTTCTGCATACATCACCCCTTACATCTGGCCCACCTAACTCCCCAGACTGAAACCAACTTGATTATTATGTGTGGGGCTGCATTTCAGACCAACCATCCTCTTAAGGAACACTAGCAGAGACCAGTCCCATGGCTGTTGAACAATTTCTTTTGTTACACATCACCCCTTACATCTGGCCACCTAACTCCCCAGACTGAAACCACCTTGATTATTATGTGTGGGGCTGCATTTGAACCAACCATCCTCTTAAGGAACACTAGCAGAATGCAGTCATGGCTGTTGAACAATTTCTGCAACCACATCACCCCTTACATCTGGCCACCTAACTCCCCAGACTGAAACCAACTTGATTATTATGTGTGGGGCTGCATTTGAACCAACCGGCCTCTTAAGGAACACTAGCAGGCTCAGTCATGGCTGTTGGGCAAATTTCTGCAATCATCACCCCTTACATCTGGCCACCTAACTCCCCAGACTGAAACCAACTTGATTATTATGTGTGGAGATGTATTTGAACCAACCATCCTCTTAAGGAACACTAGCAGAATGCAGTCATGGCTGTTAGACAATTTCTGCAATCATCACCCCTTACATCCCCGGCCACCCTAACTCCCCAGACTGAAACCACCTTGATTATTATGTGTGGGGCTGCATTTGAACCAACCATCCTCTTAAGGAACACTAGCAGAATGCAGTCATGGCTGTTGAACAATTTCTGCTCACATCACCCCCTTACATCTGGCCACCTAACTCCCCAGACTGAAACCAACAGTTATTATGTGCAGGGCTGCATTTGAACCAGCCATCCTCTTAAGGAACACTAGCAGAATGCAGTCATGGCTGTGAACAATTTCTGCAATCACATCACCCCGCATCTGGCCACCTAACTCCCCAGACTGAAACCAACTTGATTATTATGTGTGGAGATGTATTTAGCCAACCATCCTCTTAAGGAACACTAGCAGAATGCAGTCATGGCTGTTGAACAATTTCTGCAATCACATCACCCCTTACATCTGGCCACCTAACTCCCCAGACTGAAGCCAACTTGATTATTATGTGTGGGGCTGCATTTGAACCAACCATCCTCTTAAGGGCACTAGCAGAATGCAGTCATGGCTGTTGAACAATTTCTGCAATCACATCACCCCTTACATCTGGCCACCTAACTCCCCAGACTGAAACCAACTTGATTATTATGTGTGGAGATGTATTTTAGAACCAACCATCCTCTTAAGGAACACTAGCAGAATGCAGTCATGGCTGTTGAACAATTTCTGCAATCACATCACCCCTTACATCTGGCCACCTAACTCCCCAGACTGAAACCACCTTGATTATTATGTGTGGGGCTGCATTTGAACCAACCATCCTCTTAAGGAACACTAGCAGAATGCAGTCATGGCTGTTGAACAATTTCTGCAACCACATCACCCCCTACATCTGGCCACCTAACTCCCCAGACTGAAACCAACTTGATTATTATGTGTGGGGCTGCATTTCCAGAACCAACCATCCTCTTAAGGAACACTAGCAGAATGCAGTCATGGCTGTTGAACAATTTCTGCAATCACATCACCCCTTACATCTGGCCACCTAACTCCCCAGACTGAAACCACCTTGATTATTATGTGTGGGGCTGCATTTGAACCAACCATCCTCTTAAGGAACACTACCAGAATGCAGTCATGGCTGTTGAACAATTTCTGTATCCACATCACCCCTTACATCTGGCCACCTAACTCCCCAGACTGAAACCAAATTGATTATTATGTGTGGGGGGCTGCATTTGAACCAAACATCCTCTTAAGGAACACTAGCAGAATGCAGTCATGGCTGTTGAACAATTTCTGCAATCACATCACCCCCACCCCATCTGGCCACCTAACTCCCCAGACTGAAACCAAATTGATTATTATGTGTGGGGCTGCATTTGAACCAGCCATCTCTTAAGGAACACTAGCAGAATGCAGTCATGGCTGTTGAACAATTTCTGCAATCACATCACCCCTTACATCCTGGCCACCTAACTCCCCAGACTGAAACCAACTTGATTATTATGTGTGGAGATGTATTTGAACCAACCATCCTCTTAAGGAACACTAGCAGAATGCAGTCATGGCTGTTGAACAATTTCTGCAATCACATCACCCCTTACATCTGGCCACCTAACTCCCCAGACTGAAACCACCTTGATTATTATGTGTGGGGCTGCATTTGAACCAAACATCCTCTTAAGGAACACTAGCAGAATGCAGTCATGGCTGTTGAACAATTTCTGCAAACACATCACCCCTTACATCTGGCCACCTAACTCCCCAGACTGAAACCACCTTGATTATTATGTGTGGGGCTGTTTGAACCAACCATCCTCTTGAGGAACACTAGCAGAATGCAGTCATGGCTGTTGAACAATTTCTGCAATCACATCACCCTTACATCCACAGCCCACCTAACTCCCCAGACTGAAACCCAGCTTGATTATTATGTGTAGGAGCACTTTGGCTCAACAACTCTCTTAAGGAACACTAGCAGGGAATGAAGTCATGGCTGTTGAACAATTTCTGCAATCACATCACCCCTTACATCTGGCCACCTAACTCCCCAGACTGAAACCACCTTGATTATTATGTGTGGAGCTGCATTTGGGCTCCAACCATCCTCTTAAGGAACACTAGCAGAATGCAGTCATGGCTGTTGAACAATTTCTGCAATCACATCACCCCTTACATCTGGCCACCTAACTCCCCAGACTGAAACCACCTTGATTATTATGTGTGGGGCTGCATTTGAACCAACCATCCTCTTAAGGAACACTAGCAGAATGCAGTCATGGCTGTTGAACAATTTCTGCAATCACATCACCCCTTACATCTGGCCACCTAACTCCCCAGACTGAAACCACCTTGATTATTATGTGTGGGGCTGCATTTGAACCAACCATCCTCTTAAGGAACACTAGCAGAATGCAGTCATGGCTGTTGAACAATTTCTGCAATCACATCACCCCTTGCATCTGGCCACCTAACTCCCCAGACTGAAACCAACTTGATTATTATGTGTGGGGCTGCATTTGAATCCCAACCATCCTCTTAAGGAACACTAGCAGAATGCAGTCATGGCTGTTGAACAATTTCTGCAATCACATCACCCCTTACATCTGGCCACCTAACTCCCCAGACTGAAACCACCTTGATTATTATGTGTGGGGCTGCATTTGAACCAACCATCCTCTTAAGGAACACTATAGCAGAATGCAGTCATGGCTGTTGAACAATTTCTGCAATCACATCACCCCTTACATCTAGCCCACCTAACTCCCCAGACTGGGAAACCACCTTGATTATTATGTGTGGGGCCATTTGAGCCAACCCATCCTCTTAAGGAACACTAGCAGAATGCAGTCATGGCTGTTGAACAATTTCTGCAATCACATCACCCCTTACATCTGGCCACCTAACTCCCCAGACTGAAACCACCTTGATTATTATGTGTGGGGCTGCATTCAAAGACCAACCATCCTCTTAAGGAACACTAGCAGAATGCAGTCATGGCTGTTGAACAATTTCTGCAATCACATCACCCCTTACATCTGGCCACCTAACTCCCCAGACTGAAACCACCTTGATTATTATGTGTGGGGCTGCATTTGAGACCAACCATCCTCTTAAGGAACACTAGCAGAATGCAGTCATGGCTGTTGAACAATTTCTGCAATCACATCACCCCTTACATCTGGCCACCTAACTCCCCAGACTGAAACCACCTTGATTATTATGTGTGGGGCTGCATTTGAACCAACCATCCTCTTAAGGAACACTAGCAGAATGCAGTCATGGCTGTTGAACAATTTCTGCAATCACATCACCCCTTACATCTGGCCACTAACTCCCAGACTGAAGCCACCTTGATTATTATGTGTGGGGCTGCATTTGAACCAGCCATCCTCTTAGGAACACTAGCAGAGAATGCAGTCATGGCTGTTGAACAATTTCTGCAATCTCACCCCTTACATCACCGCCCTAACTCCCCAGACTGAAACCAACTTGATTATTATGTGTGGGGCTGCATTTGAACCAACCATCCCCTCCCCAAGGAACACTAGCAGAGAGCAGTCATGGCTGTTGAACAATTTCTGCAATCACATCACCCCTTACATCTGGCCACTACTCCCCAGACTGAAACCAACTTGATTATTATGCTTGTGGGGCTGCATTTGAACCAACCATCCTCTTAAGGAACACTAGCAGAATGCAGTCATGGCTGTTGAACAATTTCTGCAATCATCACCCCTTACATCTGGCCACCTAACTCCCCAGACTGAAACCAACTTGATTATTATGTGTGGGGCTGCATTTAGACCAACCATCCTCTTAAGGAACACTAGCAGAATGCAGTCATGGCTGTTGAACAATTTCTGCAATCACATCACCCCTTACATCTGGCCACCTAACTCCCCAGACTGAAACCAACTTGATTATTATGTGTGGGGCTGCATTTTGAACCAACCATCCTCTTAAGGAACACTACCAGAATGCAGTCATGGCTGTTGAACAATTTCTGCAATCACATCACCCCCATCTGGCCACCTAACTCCCCAGACTGAAACCACCTTGATTATTATGTGTGGGGCTGCATTTGAACCAACCATCCTCTTAAGGAACACTAGCAGAATGCAGTCATGGCTGTTGAACAATTTCTGCAATCACATCACCCCTTACATCCATGGCCACCTAACTCCCCAGACTGAAACACCCTTGATTATTATGTGTGGGGCTGCATTTGAACCAACCATCCTCTTAAGGAACACTACCAGAATGCAGTCATGGCTGTTGAACAATTTCTGCAATCACATCACCCCTTACATCTGGCCACCTAACTCCCCAGACTGAAACCACCTTGATTATTATGTGTGTGGGGCTGCATTTGAACCAACCATCCTCTTAAGGAACACTAGCAGAATGCAGTCATGGCTGTTGAACAATTTCTGCAATCACATCACCCCTTACATCTGGCCACCTAACTCCCCAGACTGAAACCAACTTGATTATTATGTGTGGGGCTGCATTTGAACCAACCATCCTCTTAAGGAACACTAGCAGAATGCAGTCATGGCTGTTGAACAATTTCTGCAATCACATCTGCCACATCTGGCCACCTAACTCCCAGACTGAAACCACCTTGATTATTATGTGTGGGGCTGCATTTGAACCAACCATCCTCTTAAGGAACACTAGCAGAATGCAGTCATGGCTGTTGAACAATTTCTGCAATCACATCACCCCCCTTACATCTGGCCACCTAACTCCCCAGACTGAAACCAACTTGATTATTATGTGTGGGGCTGCATTTGAACCAACCATCCTCTTAAGGAACACTAGCAGAATGCAGTCATGGCTGTTGAACAATTTCTGCAATCCCACATCACCCCTTACATCTGGCCACCCTAACTCCCCAGACTGAAACCACCTTGATTATTATGTGTGGGGCTGCATTTGAACCAACCATCCTCTTAAGGAACACTAGCAGAATGCAGTCATGGCTGTTGAACAATTTCTGCAATCACATCACCCCTTACATCTGGCCACCTAACTCCCCAATTTGAAACCACCTTGATTATTATGTGTGGGGCTGCATTTGAACCAACCATCCTCTTAAGGAACACTAGCAGAATGCAGTCATGGCTGTTGAACAATTTCTGCAATCACATCACCCCTTACATCTGGCCACCTAACTCCCCAGACTGAAACCAACTTGATTATTATGTGTGGGGCTGCATTTGAACCAACCATCCTCTTAAGGAACACTAGCAGAATGCAGTCATGGCTGTTGAACAATTTCTGCAATCACATCACCCCTTACATCTGGCCACCTAACTCCCCAGACTGAAACCAACTTGATTATTATGTGTGGGGCTGCATTTGAACCAACCATCCTCTTAAGGAACACTAGCAGAATGCAGTCATGGCTGTTAGACAATTTCTGCAATCACATCACCCCTTACATCTGGCCACCTAACTCCCCAGACTGAAACCAACTTGATTATTATGTGTGGGGCTGCATTTGAACCAACCATCCTCTTAAGGAACACTAGCAGAATGCAGTCATGGCTGTTAGACAATTTCTGCAATCACATCACCCTTACATCTGTGCACCTAACTCCCAGACTGAAACCAACTTGATTATTATGTGTGGGGCTGCATTTGAACCAACCATCCTCTTAAGGAACACTAGCAGAATGCAGTCATGGCTGTTGAACAATTTCTGCAATCACATCACCCCTTACATCTGGCCACTAACTCCCCAGACTGAAACCAACTTGATTATTATGTGGGGCTGCATTTGAACCAACCATCCTCTTAAGGAAAACAAGCAGAATGCAGTCATGGCTGTTGAACAATTTCTGCAATCACATCACCCCTTACATCTGGCCACCTAACTCCCCAGACTGAAACCAACTTGATTATTATGTGTAGGGCTGCATTTGAACCAACCATCCTCTTAAGGAACACTAGCAGAATGCAGTCATGGCTGTTGAACAATTTCTGCAATCACATCACCCCTTACATCTGGCCACCTAACTCCCCAGACTGAAACCAACTTGATTATTATGTGTGGGGCTGCATTTGAACCAACCATCCTCTTAAGGAACACTAGCAGAATGCAGTCATGGCTGTTGAACAATTTCTGCAATCACATCACCCCTTACATCTGGCCACCTAACTCCCCAGACTGAAACCAACTTGATTATTATGTGTGGGGCTGCATTTGAACCAACCATCCTCTTAAGGAACACTACCAGAATGCAGTCATGGCTGTTGAACAATTTCTGCAATCACATCACCCCTTACATCTGGCCACCTAATTCCCCAGACTGAAACCACCTTGATTATTATGTGTGGGGCTGCATTTGTAACCATCCTCTTAGGGAACACTAGCAGAATGCAGTCATGGCTGTTGAACAATTTCTGCAATCACATCACCCCTTACATCTGGCCACCTAATTCCCCAGACTGAAACCACCTTGATTATTATGTGTGGGGCTGCATTTTGAACCAACCATCCTCTTAAGGAACACTACCAAGAATGCAGTCATGGCTGTTGAACAATTTCTGCAATCACATCACCCCTTACATCTGGCCACCTAATTCCCCAGACTGAAACCACCTTGATTATTATGTGTGGGGCTGCATTTGAACCAACCATCCTCTTAAGGAACACTAGCAGAATGCAGTCATGGCTGTTGAACAATTTCTGCAATCACATCACCCCTTACATCTGGCCACCTAATTCCCCAGACTGAAGCCACCTTGATTATTATGTGTGGGGCTGCATTTGAACCAACCATCCTCTTAAGGAACACTACCAGAATGCAGTCATGGCTGTTAGAACAATTTCTGCAATCACATCACCCCTTACATCTGGCCACCTAACTCCCCAGACTGAAACCAACTTGATTATTATGTGTGGGGCTGCATTTGAACCAACCTCCTCTTAAGGAACACTACCAGAATGCAGTCATGGCTGTTGAACAATTTCTGCAATCACATCACCCCATACATCTGGCCACCTAATTCCCCAGACTGAAACCACCTTGATTATTATGTGTGGGCTGCATTGAACCAACCATCCTCTTAAAGAACACTAGCAGAATGCAGTCATGGCTGTTGAACAATTTCTGCAATCACATCACCCCTTACATCTGGCCACCTAATTCCCCAGACTGAAACCACCTTGATTATTATGTGTGGGGCTGCATTTGAACCAACCATCCTCTTAAGGAACACTACCAGAATGCAGTCATGGCTGTTGAACAATTTTCTGCAATCACATCTGCCCCTTACATCTGGCCACCTAATTCCCCAGACTGAAACCACCTTGATTATTATGTGTGGGGCTGCATTTCGAACCAACCATCCTCTTAAGGAACACTAGCAGAATGCAGTCATGGCTGTTGAACAATTTCTGCAATCACATCACCCCTTACATCTGGCCACCTAATTCCCCAAAATTTGAAACCACACTTGATTATTATGTGTGGGGCTGCATTTGAACCAACCATCCTCTTAGAACACTACCAGAATGCAGTCATGGCTGTTGAACAATTTCTGCAATCACATCACCCCTTACATCTGGCCACCTAATTCCCCAGACTGAAACCACCTTGATTATTATGTGTGGGAACATTTGAACCAACCATCCTCTTAAGGAACACTAGCAGAATGCAGTCATGGCTGTTGAACAATTTCTGCAATCACATCACCCCTTACATCAGCACCTAATTCCCCAGACTGAAACCACCTTGATTATTATGTGTGGGGCTGCATTTGAACCCAACCATCCTCTTAGGGAACACTACCAGAATGCAGTCATGGCTGTTGAACAATTTCTGCAATCACATCACCCCTTACATCTGGCCACCTAATTCCCCAAGACTGAAACACCTTGATTATTATGTGTGGGGCTGCATTTTGAACCAACCATCCTCTTAAGGAACACTAGCAGAATGCAGTCATGGCTGTTGAACAATTTCTGCAATCACATCACCCCTTACATCTGGCCACCTAATTCCCCAGACTGTTACCTTGATTATTATGTGTGGGGCTGCATTTGAACCAGCCCATCCTCTTAAGGAACACTACCAGAATGCAGTCATGGCTGTTGAACAATTTCTGCAATCACATCACCCCTTACATCTGGCCACCTAATTCCCCAGACTGAAACCACCTTGATTATTATGTGTGGGGCTGCATTTGAACCAACCATCCTCTTAAGGAACACTAGCAGAATGCAGTCATGGCTGTTGAACAATTTCTGCAACCATCACCCCTTACATCTGGCCACCTAACTCCCCAGACTGAAACCAACTTGGATTATTATGTGTGGGGCTGCATTTGAACCAACCATCCTCTTAAGGAACACTAGCAGAATGCAGTCATGGCTGTTGAACAATTTCTGCAATCACATCACCCTTACATCTGGCCACCTAACTCCCCAGACTGAAACCAACTGATTATTATGTGTGGGGCTGCATTTAGACAACCATCCTCTTAAGGAACACTAGCAGAATGCAGTCATGGCTGTTGAACAATTTCTGCAATCACATCACCCACTACATCTGGCCACCTAACTCCCCAGACTGAAACCAACTTGATTATTGTGTGGGGCTGCATTTGAACCAACCATCCACTTAAGGAACACTAGCAGAATACAGTCATGGCTGTTGAACAATTTCTGCAATCACATCACCCCTTACATCTGGCCACCTAACTCCCCAGACTGAAACCAACTTGATTATTATGTGTGGGGCTGCATTTGAACCAACCATCCTCTTAGGGAACACTAGCAGAATGCAGTCATGGCTGTTGAACAATTTCTGCAATCACATCACCCCTTACATCTGGCCACCTAACTCCCCAGACTGAAACCAACTTGATTATTATGTGTGGGGCTGCATTTGAACCAACCATCCTCTTAAGGAACACTAGCAGAATGCAGTCATGGCTGTTGAGCTAATTTCTGCAATCACATCACCCCTTACATCTGGCCACCTAACTCCCCAGACTGAAACCAACTTGATTATTATGTGTGGGGCTGCATTCCAGACCAGCCATCCTCTTAAGGAACACTAGCAGAATGCAGTCATGGCTGTTGAACAATTTCTGCAATCTCACCACACATCTGGCCACCTAATTCCCCAGACTGGAAACCAACTTGATTATTATGTGTGAGGCTGCATTTGAACCAACCATCCTCTTAAGGAACACTAGCAGAATGCAGTCATGGCTGTTGAACA
This sequence comes from Ascarosepion bandense, assembly GCA_037127315.1. Taxonomy (NCBI): domain Eukaryota; kingdom Metazoa; phylum Mollusca; class Cephalopoda; order Sepiida; family Sepiidae; genus Ascarosepion; species Ascarosepion bandense. The sequence goes on along the minus strand of JBBBDQ010027339.1, from coordinate 33,737 downwards.
ATTTCATAAATCACATCACCCCTTACATCTGGCCACTAACTCCCCAGACTGAAACCAACTTGATTATTATGTGTGGGGCTGCATTTGAACCAACCATCCTCTTAAGGAACACTAGCAGAATGCAGTCATGGCTGTTGAACAATTTCTGCAATCACATCACCCCTTACATCTGGCCACCTAATTCCCCAGACTGAAACCACCTTGATTATTATGTGTGGGGCTGCACTTTGAACCAACCATCCTCTTAAGGAACACTAGCAGAATGCAGTCATGGCTGTTGAACAATTTCTGCAATCACATCACCCACCCCATCTGGCCACCTAATTCCCCAGACTGAAACCACCTTGATTATTATGTGTGGGGCTGCATTTGAACCAGCCATCCTCTTAAGGAACACCCAGAATGCAGTCATGGCTTTCTGTTGAACAATTTCTGCAATCACATCACCCACATACATCTGGCCACCTAACTCCCCAGACTGAAACCAACTTGATTATTATGTGTGGGGCTGCATTTGAACCAACCATCCTCTTAAGGAACACTAGCAGAATGCAGTCATGGCTGTTAGACAATTTCTGCAATCACATCACCCCTTACATCTGGCCACCTAACTCCCCAGACTGAAACCAACTTGATTATTATGTGTGGGGCTGCATTTGAACCAACCATCCTCTTAGGGAACACTAGCAGGGTGCAGTCATGGCTGTTGAACAATTTCTGCAATCATCACCCACTACATCTGGCCACCTAACTCCCCAGACTGAAACCAACTTGATTATTATGTGGGGCTGCATTTTGAACCAACCATCCTCTTAAGGAACACTACCAGAATGCAGTCATGGCTGTTGAACAATTTCTGCAATCACATCACCCCTTACATCTGGCCACCTAATTCCCCAGACTGAAACCACCTTGATTATTATGTGTGGGGCTGCATTTGAACCAACCATCCTCTTAAGGAACACTAGCAGAATGCAGTCATGGCTGTTGAACAGATTTCTGCAACCACATCACCCCTTACATCTGGCCACCTAACTCCCCAGACTGAAACCAACTTGATTATTATGTGTGGGGCTGCATTTGAACCAACCATCCTCTTAAGGAACACTAGCAGAATGCAGTCATGGCTGTTGAACAATTTCTGCAATCACATCACCCCTTACATCTGGCCACCTAACTCCCAGACTGAAACCAACTTGATTATTATGTGTGAGGCTGCATTTGAACCAACCATCCTCTTAAGGAACACTAGCAGAATGCAGTCATGGCTGGTGACAATTTCTGCAATCACATCACCCCTTACATCTGGCCACCTAATTCCCCAGACTGAAACCACCTTGATTATTATGTGTAGGGCTGCATTCAGAACCAACCATCCTCTTAAGGAACACTAGCAGAATGCAGTCATGGCTGTTGAACAATTTCTGCAACCACATCACCCCTTACATCTGGCCACCTAACTCCCCAGACTGAAACCAACTTGATTATTATGTGTGGGGCTGCATTTGAACCAGCCATCCTCTTAAGGAACACTAGCAGAATGCAGTCATGGCTGTTGAACAATTTCTGCAATCACATCACCCCTTACATCTGGCTACCTAACTCCCCAGACTGAAACCACCTTGATTATTATGTGTGGGGCTGCATTTGAACCAACCATCCTCTTAAGGAACACTAGCAGAATGCAGTCATGGCTGTTGAACAATTTCTGCAATCACATCACCCCTTACATCTGGCCACCTAACTCCCCAGACTGAAACCACCTTGATTATTATGTGTGGGGCTGCATTTGAACCAACCATCCTCTTAAGGAACACTAGCAGAGATACAGTCATGGCTGTTGAACAATTTCTGCAATCACATCACCCACTACATCTGGCCACCTAACTCCCAGACTGAAACCAACTTGATTATTATGTGTGGGGCTGCATTTTAGCCAGCCATCCATAACTTAAGGAACACTAGCAGAGATACAGTCATGGCTGTTGAACAATTTCTGCAATCACATCACCCCTTACATCTGGCCACCTAACTCCCAGACTGAAACCAACTTGATTATTATGTGTGGGGCTGCATTTGAACCAACCATCCTCTTAAGGAACACTAGCAGAATGCAGTCATGGCTGTTGAACAATTTCTGCAATCACATCACCCTTACATCTGGCCACCTAATTCCCCAGACTGAAACCCTTGATTATTATGTGTGGGGCTGCATTTGAACCAACCATCCTCTTAAGGAACACTAGCAGAATGCAGTCATGGCTGTTGAACAATTTCTGCAACCACATCTCTTGCCACATCTGGCCACCTAACTCCCCAGACTGAAACCAACTTGATTATTGTAATGAGGCCATTTGAACCAACCATCCTCTTAAAGAACACTAGCAGAATGCAGTCATGGCTGTTGAACAATTTCTGCAATCACATCACCCCCTACCCATCTGGCCACCTAACTCCCCAGACTGAAACCAACTTGATTATTATGTGTGGGGCTGCATTTAGCCAACCATCCTCTTAAGGAACACTAGCAGAATGCAGTCATGGCTGTTGAACAATTTCTGCAACCACATCACCCCTTACATCTGGCCACCTAACTCCCAGACTGAAACCAACTTGATTATTATGTGTGGGGCTGCATTTGAACCAGCCATCCTCTTAAGGAACACCTAACTGGGGAATGCAGTCATGGCTGTTGAACAATTTCTGCAACCACATCACCCCTTACATCTGGCCACCTAATTCCCCAGACTGAAACCACCTTGATTATTATGTGTGGGGCTGCATTTGAACCAACCATCCTCTTAAGGAACACTAGCAGAATGCAGTCATGGCTGTTGAACAATTTCTACAGCCACATCACCCCTTACATCTGGCCACCTAACTCCCCAGACTGAAACCAACTTGATTATTATGTGTGGCTTGCATTTGAACCAACCATCCTCTTAAGGAACACTAGCAGAATGCAGTCATGGCTGTTGAACAATTTCTGCAACCACATCACCCTTACATCTGGCCACCTAATTCCCAGACTGAAACCACCTTGATTATTATGTGTGGGGCTGCATTTGAACCAACCATCCTCTTAAGGAACACTAGCAGAATGCAGTCATGGCTGTTGAACAATTTCTGCAACCACATCACCCCTTACATCTGGCCACCTAACTCCCCAGACTGAAACTAAACTTGATTATTATGTGTGGGGCTGCATTTGAACCAACCATCCTCTTAAGGAACACTAGCAGAATGCAGTCATGGCTGTTGAACCATTTCTGCAACCACATCACCCCTTACATCTGGCCACCTAATTCCCCAGACTGAAACCACCTTGATTATTATGTGTGGGGCTGCATTTGAACCAACCATCCTCTTAAGGAACACTAGCAGAATGCAGTCATGGCTGTTGAACAATTTCTGCAACCACATCACCCATTACATCTGGCCACCTAACTCCCAGACTGAAACCAACTTGATTATTATGTGTGGGGCTGCATTTGAACCAACCATCCTCTTAAGGAACACTAGCAGAATGCAGTCATGGCTGTTGAACAATTTCTGCAATCACATCACCCCTTACATCTAGCCCACCTAACTCCCCAGACTGAAACCAACTTGATTATTATGTGTGGGGCTGCATTTGAACCAACCATCCTCTTAAAGGAACACTAGCAGAATGCAGTCATGGCTGTTGAACAATTTCTGCAATCACATCACCCCTTACACATCTGGCCACCTAACTCCCCAGACTGAAACCACACTTGATTATTATGTGTGGGGCTGCATTTGGACCAACCATCCTCTTGGGGAACACTAGCAGAATGCAGTCATGGCTGCTGAACAATTTCTGCAATCACATCACCCCTTACACATCTGGCCACCTAATTCCCCAGACTGAAACCAACTTGATTATTATGTGTGGGGCTGCATTTTGAACCAACCATCCTCTTAAGGAACACTAGCAGAATGCAGTCATGGCTGTTGAACTGGGAATTTCTGCAATCACATCACCCCTTACATCTGGCCACCACAACTCCCCAGACTGAAACCAACTTGATTATTATGTGTGGGGCTGCATTTGAGCCAACCATCCTCTTAAGGAACACTAGCAGAATGCAGTCCTTGGCTTCCAGCCCAAACAATTTCTGCAATCACATCACCCCTTACATCTGGCCACCTAACTCCCCAGACTGAAACCAACTTGATTATTATGTGTGGGGCTGCATTTTGAACCAACCATCCTCTTAAGGAACACTAGCAGAATGCAGTCATGGCTGTTGAACAATTTCTGCAATCACATCACCCCTTACATCTGGCCACCTAACTCCCAGACTGAAACCAACTTGATTATTATGTGTGGGGCTGCATTTGGACAACCATCCTCTTAAGGAACACTAGCAGAATGCAGTCATGGCTGTTGAACAATTTCTGCAAATCACATCACCCCTTACATCTGGCCACCTAACTCCCCAGACTGAAACCAACTTGATTATTATGTGTGGGGCTGCATTTGAACCAACCATCCTCGCAAGACACTAGCAGAATGCAGTCATGGCTGTTGAACAATTTCTGCAATCACATCACCCCTTACATCTGGCCACCTAACTCCCCAGACTGAAACCAACTTGATTATTATGTGTGGGGCTGCATTTGAACCAACCATCCTCTTAAGGAACACTAGCAGAATGCAGTCATGGCTGTTGAACAATTTCTGCAATCACATCACCCCTTACATCTGGCCACCTAACTCCCCAGACACAAACCAACTTGATTATTATGTGTGGGGCTGCATTTGAACCAACCATCCTCTTAGGGAACACTAGCAGAATGCAGTCATGGCTGTTGAACAATTTCTGCAATCACATCACCCCTTACATCTGGCCACCTAACTCCCCAGACTGAAACCAACCCGATTATTATGTGTGGGGCTGCATTTGAACCAACCATCCTCTTAAGGAACACTAGCAGAATGCAGTCATGGCTGTTGAACAATTTTCTGCAATCACATCACCCTTACATCTGGCCACCTAACTCCCCAGACTGAAACCAACTTGATTATTATGTGTGGGGCTGCATTTGAACCAACCATCCTCTTAAGGAACACCGCAGAATGCAGTCATGGCTGTTGAACAATTTCTGCAATCACATCACCCCTTACATCTGGCCACCTAACTCCCCAGACTGAAACCAACTTGATTATTATGTGTGGGGCTGCATTTGAACCAACCATCCTCTTAAGGAACACTAGCAGAATGCAGTCATGGCTGTTGAACAATTTCTGCAATCACATCACCCCTTACATCGTACCTAACTCCCAGACTGAAACCAACTTGATTATTATGTGTGGGGCTGCATTTGAACCAACCATCCTCTTAAGGAACACTAGCAGAATGCAGTCATGGCTGTTGAACAATTTCTGCAATCACATCCCTTGCCCATCTGGCCACCTAACTCCCCAGACTGAAACCAACTTGATTATTATGTGTGGGGCTGCATTTGAACCAGCATCCTCTTAAGGAACACTAGCAGAATGCAGTCATGGCTGTTGAACAATTTCTGCAATCACATCACCCCCTTACATCTGGCCACCTAACTCCCCAGACTGAAACCAACTTGATTATTATGTGTGGGGCTGCATTTTAACCATCCTCTTAAGGAAAACAAAGCAGAATGCAGTCATGGCTGTTGAACAATTTCTGCAATCACATCACCCCTTACATCTGGCCACCTAACTCCCCAGACTGAAACCAACTTGATTATTATGTGTGGGGCTGCATTTGAACCAACCATCCTCTTAAGGAACACTAGCAGAATGCAGTCATGGCTGTTGAACAATTTCTGCAATCACATCACCCCTTACATCTGGCCACCTAATTCCCCAGACTGAAACACATGATTATTATGTGTGAGGCTACATTTGAACCAACCATCCTCTTAAGGAAAACAAGCAGAATGCAGTCATGGCTGTTGAACAATTTCTGCAATCACCTCACCCCTTACATCTGGCCACGCCCCTAACTCCCCAGACTGAAACCAACTTGATTATTATGTGTGGGGCTGCATTTGAACCAACCATCCTCTTAAGTTACTACCAGAATGCAGTCACTGGCTGTTGAACAATTTCTGCAATCACATCACCCCTTACATCTGGCCACCTAATTCCCTGAGCCCAGAGCCACCTTGATTATTATGTGTGGGGCTGCATTTGAACCAACCATCCTCTTAAGGAACACTAGCAGAATGCAGTCATGGCTGTTGAACAATTTCTGCAATCACATCACCCCTTACATCTGGCCACCTAACTCCCCAGACTGAAACCAACTTGATTATTATGTGTGGGGCTGCATTTGAACCAACCATCCTCTTAAGGAAAACAAGCAGAATGCAGTCATGGCTGGTGAACAATTTCCCAATCACATCACCCCTTACATCTGGCCACCTAACTCCCCAGACTGAAACCAACTTGATTATTATGTGTGGGGCTGCATTTGAACTTAACCATCCTCTTAAGGAACACTACCAGAATGCAGTCATGGCTGTTGAACAATTTCTGCAATCACATCACCCTTACATCTGGCCACCTAATTCCCAGACTGAAACCACCTTGATTATTATGTGTGGGGCTGCATTTGAACCAACCATCCTCTTAAGGAACACTAGCAGAATGCAGTCATGGCTGTTGAACAATTTCTGCAACCCACATCACCTTACATCTGGCCACCTAACTCCCCAGACTGAAACCAACTTAGTTATTATGTGTGGGGCTGCATTTGAACAACCATCCTCTTAAGGAACACTAGCAGAATGCAGTCTTTGGCTGTTGAACAATTTCTGCAATCACATCACCTGCATCTGGCCACCTATATCACAGAACTGAAACAGTTATTATGTGTGGGGCTGCATTTGAACCAACCATCCTCTTAAGGAACACTAGCAGAATGCAGTCATGGCTGTTGAACAATTTCTGCAACCACATCACCCTTACATCCCTGGCCACCTAACTCCCCAGACTGAAACCAACTTGATTATTATGTGTGGGGCTGCATTTGAACCAACCATCCTCTTAAGGAACACTAGCAGAATGCAGTCATAACATTGAACAATTTCTGCAATCACATCACCCCCTTACATCTGGCCACCTAACTCCCCAGACTGAAACCAACTTGATTATTATAGCTTGTGGGGCTGCATTTAGCCAAGCTTATCCTCTTGAACACTAGCAGAATGCAGTCATGGCTGTTGAACAATTTCTGCAATCACATCACCCCTTACATCTGGCCACCTAACTCCCCAGACTGAAACCAACTTGATTATTATGTGTGGGGCTGCATTTGAACCAACCATCCTCTTAAGGAACACAGCAGAATGCAGTCATGGCTGTTGAACAATTTCTGCAATCACGCTCACCCCTTACATCTGGCCACCTAACTCCCCAGACTGAAACCAACTTGGTTATTATGTGTGGAAACTGCATTTGAACCCAACCATCCTCTTAAGGAACACTAGCAGAATGCAGTCATGGCTGTTGAACAATTTCTGCAATCATCACCCCTTACATCTGGCCACCTAACTCCCCAGACTGGAAACCAACTTGATTATTATGTGTGGGGCTGCATTTGAACCAACCATCTCTTAAGGAACACTAGCAGAATGCAGTCATGGCTGTTGAACAATTTCTGCAATCACATCACCCCACATCTGGCCACCTAACTCCCCAGACTGAAACCAACTTGATTATTATGTGTGGGGCTGCATTTGAACCAACCATCCTCTTTAAGGAACACTAGCAGAATGCAGTCATGGCTGTTGAACAATTTCTGCAATCACATCACCCCTTACATCTGGCCACCTAACTCCCAAGACTGAAACCAGCTTGATTATTATGTGTGGGGCTGCATTTGAACCAACCATCCTCTTAAGGAACACTAGCAGAATGCAGTCATGGCTAAACAGAACTGTTCTGTAATCCATGCACCCCTTACATCTGGCCACCTAACTCCCAGACTGAAACCAACTTGATTATTATGTGTGGGGCTGCATTTGAACCAACCATCCTCTTAAGGAAAACAAGCAGAATGCAGTCATGGCTGTTGAACAATTTCTGCAATCACATCACCCCTTACATCTGGCCACCTAACTCCCAGACTGAAATGACTTGATTATTATGTGTGGGCTGCATTTGAACCAACCATCCTCTTAAGGAACACTAGCAGAATGCAGTCATGGCTGTTGAACAATTTCTGCAATCACATCACCTTGCATCTGGCCACCTAACTCCCCAGACTGAAACCACCTTGATTATTATGTGTGGGGCTGCATTTGAACAACCATCACTCTTAAGGAACACTAGCAGAATGCAGTCATGGCTGTTGAACAATTTCTGCAATCACATCACCCCTTACATCTGGCCACCTAACTCCCCAGACTGAAACCACCTTGATTATTATGTGTGGGGCTGCATTTGAACCAACCATCCTCTTAAGGAACACTAGCAGAATGCAGTCATGGCTGTTGAACAATTTCTGCAATCACATCACCCTTACATCTGGCCACCTAACTCCCCAGACTGAAACCACCTTGATTATTATGTGTGGGGCTGCATTTTAGACAACCATCCTCTTAGAGGAACACTAGCAGAATGCAGTCATGGCTGTTGAACAATTTCTGCAATCACATCACCTTGCTACATCTGGCCACCTAACTCCCTGGGCCAAACCAACTTGATTATTATGTGTGGGGCTGTTTAGACAACATACTCTTAAGGAACACTAGCAGAATGCAGTCATGGCTGTTGAACAATTTCTGCAATCACATCACTTGCACATCTGGCCACCTAACTCCCCAGACTGAAACCAACTTGATTATTATGTGTGGGGCTGCATTTTGAACCAACCATCCTCTTAAGGAACACTATGAATGCAGTCATGGCTGTTGAACAATTTCTGCAATCATCACCCCTTACATCTGGCCACCTAACTCCCCAGACTGAAACCACCTTGATTATTATGTGTGGGGCTGCATTTTGAACCAACCATCCTCTTAAGGAAAACAAGCAGAATGCAGTCATGGCTGTTGAACAATTTCTGCAATCATCACCCCTTACATCTGGCCACCTAACTCCCCAGACTGAAACCAACTTGATTATTATGTGTGGGGCTGCATTTGAACCAACCATCCTCTTAAGGAACACTAGCAGAATGCAGTCATGGCTGTTGAACAATTTCTGCAATCACATCACCCCTTCCTCTGGCCACCTAACTCCCCAGACTGAAACCACCTTGATTATTATGTGTGGGGCTGCATTTGAACCAACCATCCTCTTGAGAACACTAGCAGAATGCAGTCATGGCTGTTGAACAATTTCTGCAATCACATCACCCCTTACATCTGGCCACCTAACTCCCCAGACTGAAACCAACTTGATTATTATGTGTGGGGCTGCATTTTGAACCAACCATCCTCTTAAGGAACACTAGCAGAATGCAGTCATGGCTGTTGAATTAATTTCTGCAATCACATCACCCCTTACATCTGACTACCTAACTCCCCAGACTGAAACCAACTTGATTATTATGTGTGGGGCTGCATTTGAACCAACCATCCCTCTTAAGGAACACTAGCAGAATGCAGTCATGGCTGTTGAACAATTTCTGCAATCACATCACCCCTTACATCTGGCCACCTAACTCACTGAACTGAAACCGCTTGATTATTATGTGTGGGGCTGCATTTGAACCAACCATCCTCTTAAGGAACACTAGCAGAATGCAGTCATGGCTGTTGAACAATTTCTGCAATCACATCACCCACTGTCTGGCCACCTAACTCCCCAGACTGAAGCCAACTTGATTATTATGTGTGGGGCTGCATTTGAACCAACCATCCTCTTAAGGAACACTAGCAGAATGCAGTCATGGCTGTTGAACAATTTCTGCAATCACATCACCCCTTACATCTGGCCACCTAACTCCCCAGACTGAAACCAACACGATTATTATGTGTGGGGCTGCATTTCAGACCAACCATCCTCTTAAGGAACACTAGCAGAATGCAGTCATGGCTGTTGAACAATTTCTGCAATCACATCACCCATCTGGCCACCTAACTCCCCCAGGCCTGAAACCAACTTGATTATTATGTGTGGGGCTGCATTTGAACCAACCATCCTCTTAAGGAAAACAAGCAGAATGCAGTCATGGCTGTTGAACAGACACATCCATCACCCTTACATCTGGCCACTAACTCCCCAGACTGAAACCAACTTGATTATTATGTGTGGGGCTGCATTTGAACCAACCATCCTCTTAAGGAACACTAGCAGAATGCAGTCATGGCTGTTGAACAATTTCTGCAATCACATCACCCCTTACATCTGGCCACCCTAACTCCCAGACTGGAAACCAACTTGATTATTATGTGTGTGGGGCTGCATTTGAACCAACCATCCTCTTAAGGAACACTAGCAGAATGCAGTCATGGCTGGCTGTTGAACAATTTCTGCAATCACATCCCACCCCTTACATCTGGCCACCTAACTCCCCAGACTATTGATTATTATGTGTGGGGCTGCATTTGAACCAACCATCCTCTTTAAGGAACACTAGCAGAATGCAGTCACATGGCTGTTGAACAATTTCTGCAATCACATCACCCACCACCACATCTGTGCACTATAACTCCCCAGGAGCTGAAACCAACTTGATTATTATGTGTGGGGCTGCATTTGAACAACATCTCCTCTTAAGGAACACTAGCAGAATGCAGTCATGGCTGTTGAACTGTTCTGCAATCATCACCCCTTACATCTGGCCACCTAACTCCCCAGACTGAAACCACCTTGATTATTATGTGTGGGGCTGCATTTGAACCAACCATCCTCTTAAGGAACACTAGCAGAATGCAGTCATGGCTGTTGAACAATTTCTGCAATCACATCACCCCTTACATCTGGCCACCTAACTCCCCAGACTGAAACCAACAGATTATTATGTGTGCCAGGGCTGCATTTGAACCAACCATCCTCTTAAGGAACACTAGCAGAATGCAGTCATGGCTGTGAACAAATTTCTGCAATCACATCACCCCTTACATCGCACCTAACTCCCCAGACTGAAACCAACTTGATTATTATGTGTGGGGCTGTTGAACCAGCCATCTCTTAAGGAACACTAGCAGAATGCAGTCATGGCTGTTGAACAATTTCTGCAATCACATCACCCCTTACATCTGGCCACCCTAACTCCCCAGACTGAAACCACCTTGATTATTATGTGTGTGGGGCTGCATTTGAACCAACCATCCTCTTAAGGAACACTAGCAGAATGCAGTCATGGCTGTTTGAACAATTTCTGCAATCACATCACCCCTTACATCTGGCCACCCTACTCCCACAGACTGAAACCAACTTGATTATTATGTGTGGGGCTGCATTTGAACCAACCATCCTCTTGAACACTAGCAGAAGGGCCAGTCATGGCTGTTGAACAATTTCTGCAATCACATCACCCCTTACATCTGGCCACCTAACTCCCCAGACTGAAACAGCTTGATTATTATGTGTGGGGCTGCATTTGGAACAAGCCTCCTCTTAAGGAACATGTGAAATGCAGTCTAAAGCTGTTTCAGACAATTTCTGCAATCACATCACCCCTTACATCCTGGCCACCTAACTCCCAGACTGAAACCAACTTGATTATTATGTGGGGCTGCATTTGAACCAACCATCCTCTTGGGAACACTAGCAGAATGCAGTCATGGCTGTTGAACAATTTCTGCAATCATCACCCTTACATCTGGCCACCTAACTCCCCAGACTGAAACCAACTTGATTATTATGTGGGGCTGCATTTGAACCAGCCATCCTCTTAAGGAACACTAGCAGAATGCAGTCATGGCTGTTGTAGGGCAATTTCTGCAGTCACATCACCCCTTACATCTGGCCACCTAACTCCCCAGACTGAAACCAACTTGATTATTGTGTGGGGCTGCATTTGGACTTCAACCATCCTCTTAGGGAACACTAGCAGAATGCAGTCATGGCTGACTGAACAAAGTTTCTGCAATCACATCACCCCTTTACATCTGGCCACCTAACTCCCGGAGCTGAAACCAACTTGATTATTATGTGTGGGGCTACGCCCAGACCAACCATCCTCTTAAGGAACACTAGCAGAATGCAGTCATGGCTGTTGAACAATTTCTGCAATCACATCACCCCTTATCTAGGCACCCTAACTCCCCAGACTGAAACCAAACTTGGTCCTTCATGTGTGGGGCTGCATTTGAACCAACCACATCCTCTTAAGGAACACTAGCAGAATGCAGTCATGGCTGTTTGAACAATTTCTGCATCCATCACCCTTACATCTAGCTACCTAACTCCCCAGACTGAAACCAACTTGATTGTGTAATGGCTTCAGGGCTGCATTTGAACCAACCATCTCTTAAGGAAAACAAGCAGAATGCAGTCATGGCTGTTGAACAATTTCTGCAATCTACCTCACCCCACCATCTGGCCACCCTGCTCCCCAGACTGAAACCAACTTGATTATTATGTGTGGGCTAACATTTGAACCAACCATCCTCTTAAGGAACACTAGCAGAATGCAGTCATGGCTGTTGAACAATTTCTGCAATCACATCACCCTTACCTTGACACCTAGTCCCCAGACTGAAACCAACTTGATTATTATGTGTGCAGGGCTGCATTTGAGCCAGCCATCCTCTTAAGGAACACTAGCAGAATGCAGTCATGGCTGTTGAACAATTTCTGCAATCACATCACCCCTTACATCTGGCACCTAATTCCCCAGACTGAAACCAACTTGATTATTATGTGTGGGGCTGCATTTGAACCAACCATCCTCTTAAGGAACACTAGCAGAATGCAGTCATGGCTGTTGAACAATTTCTGCAATCATCACCCCTTACATCTGGCCACCTAACTCCCCAGACTGAAACCAACTTGATTATTATGTGTGGGGCTGCATTTGAACCAACCATCCTCTTAAGGAAAACAAGCAGAATGCAGTCATGGCTGTTGAACAATTTCTGCAATCACATCACCCCATACATCTGGCCACCTAACTCCCCAGACTGAAACCAACTTGATTATTATGTGTGGGGCTGCATTTGAACCAACCATCCTCTTAAGGAACACTAGCAGAATGCAGTCATGGCTGTTATGGTGCCATTTTTGCTGCAATCACATCACCCCTTACATCTGGCCACCTAACTCCCCAGACTGAAACCAGCAGTTATTATGTGTGGGGCTGCATTTGGAGCCAGCCATCCTCTTAAGGAACACTAGCAGAATGCAGTCATGGCTGTTGAACAATTTCTGCAATCACATCACACACATCTGGCCACCTAACTCCCCAGACTGAAACCACCTTGATTGTACCAATAGCAGGGCTGCATTTTGAACCAACCATCCTCTTAAGGAACACTAGCAGAATACAGTCATGGCTGTTGAACAATTTCTCCTGTCCATCACTTACCACATCTGGCCACCTAACTCCCAGACTGAAACCACCTTGATTATTATGTGTGGGGCTGAACCAACCATCCTCTTAAGGAAAACAAGCAGAATGCAGTCATGGCTGTTGAACAATTTCTGCAATCACATCACCCCTTACATCTGGCCACCTAAACTCCCCAGACTGAAACCAACTTGATTATTATGTGTGGGGCTGCATTTGAACCAACCATCCTCTTAAGGAACACTAGCAGAATGCAGTCATGGCTGTTGAACAATTTCTGCAATCACATCCCCCTGGCCACCTAACTCCCCAGACTGAAACCAACTTGATTATTATGTGACAGGGCTGCATTTGAACCAACCATCCTCTTAGGGAACACTACCAGGGCCAGTCATGGCTGTTGAACAATTTCTGCAATCACATCACCCCTTACATCTGGCCACTAACTCCCCAGACTGAAACCGCTTGATTATTATGTGTGGGGCTGCATTTGAACCAACCATCCTCTTAAGGAACACTAGCAGAATGCAGTCATGGCTGTTGAACAATTTCTGCAATCACATCACCCCTTACATCTGGCCACCTAACTCCCCAGACTTTGGTAACTTGATTATTATGTGTGGGGCTGCATTTGAACCAACCATCCTCTTAAGGAACACTAGCAGAATGCAGTCATGGCTGTTGAACAATTTCTGCAATCACATCACCTTGCACCCATCCCTGGCCACCTAATTCCCAGACTGAAACCACCTTGATTATTATGTGTGGGGCTGCATTTGAACCAACCATCCCTCTTAGGGCACTACCAGAATGCAGTCATGGCTGTTGAATAATTTCTGCAATCCACATCACACCCCACATCTGGCCACCTAACTCCCCAGACTGAAACCAACTTGATTATTATGTGTGGGGCTGCATTTGAACCAACCATCCTCTTAAGGAACACTACCAGAATGCAGTCATGGCTGTTGAACAATTTCTGAAATATCCCACCCCTTACATCTGGCCACCTAACTCCCCAGACTGAAACCAACGATTATTATGTGTGGGGCTGCATTTTAAACCAACCATCCTCTTAAGGAACACTACCAGAATGCAGTCATGGCTGTTGAACAATTTCTGCAATCACATCACCCCTTACATCTGTACCTAACTCCCCAGACTGAAACCAACTTGATTATTATGTGTGGGGCTGCATTTGAGACAACCATCCTCTTAAGGAACACTAGCAGAATGCAGTCATGGCTGTTGAACAATTTCTGCAATCACATCTTACCCATCTGGCCACCTAACTCCCAGACTGAAACCAACTTGAGTATTATGTAAACAGGCTGCATTTGAACAACCATCCTCTTAAGGAACACTAGCAGAATGCAGTCATGGCTGTTGAACAATTTCTGCAATCACATCACCCACCCATCTGGCCACTAACTCCCCAGACTGAAACCAACTTGATTATTATGTGTGGGGCTGCATTTGAACCAACCATCCTCTTAAGGAACACTAGCAGAATGCAGTCATGGCTGTATGAACAATTTCTGCAATCACATCACCCCCTTACATCTGGCCACCTAACTCCCCAGACTGAAACCAACTTGATTGACTATGTGTGGGGCTGCATTTGAACCAACCATCCTCTTAAGGAACACTAGCA
The DNA here is from genome assembly GCA_037127315.1 of Ascarosepion bandense. Taxonomy (NCBI): domain Eukaryota; kingdom Metazoa; phylum Mollusca; class Cephalopoda; order Sepiida; family Sepiidae; genus Ascarosepion; species Ascarosepion bandense. The sequence goes on along the minus strand of JBBBDQ010027339.1, from coordinate 18,608 downwards.
GAATGCAAGTCATGGCTGTTGGAACAATTTCTGCAATCACATCACCCCTTACATCTGGCCACCCTAACTCCCCAGACTGAAACCAACTTGATTATTATGTGTGGGGCTGCATTTGAACCAACCATCCTCTTAAGGAACACCACCAGAATGCAGTCATGGCTGTTGAATTAATTTCTGCAATCACATCACCCTTACATCTGGCCACCTAACTCCCCAGACTGAAACCAACTTGATTATTATGTGTGGGGCTGCATTTGAACCAACCATCCTCTTAAGGAACACTAGCAGAATGCAGTCATGGCTGTTGAACAATTTCTGCAATCACATCACCCCTTACATCTGACACCTAACTCCCCAAGACTGAAACCAACTTGATTATTAGCAATGAGGCTACATTTGAACCAACCATCCTCTTAAGGAACACTACCAGAATGCAGTCATGGCTGTTGAACAATTTCTGCAATCACATCACCCCTTACATCTGGCCACCTAACTCCCCAGACTGAAACCAACTTGATTATTATGTGTGGGGCTGCATTTGAACCAACCATCCTCTTAAGGAACACTACCAGAATGCAGTCATGGCTGTTGAACAATTTCTGCAATCACATCACCCCTTACATCTGACACCTAACTCCCCAGACTGAAACCTAAGCAGTTATTATGTGTCAGGGGCTGCATTTGAACCAACCATCCTCTTAGGGAACACTACCAAGATGCAGTCATGGCTGTTGAACAATTTCTGCAATCACATCACCCCTTACATCTGGCCACCTAACTCCCCAGACTGAAACAACTTGATTGTGTATGTGTGGGGCTGCATTTAGGACAACCATCCTCTTAAGGAACACTGGCAGAATGCAGTCATGGCTGTTGAACAATTTCTGCAATCACATCACCCCTTACATCTGGCCACTAACTCCCCAGACTGAAACCAACTGATTATTATGTGTGGGGCTGCATTTGAACCAACCATCCTCTTAAGGAACACTACCAGAATGCAGTCATGGCTGTTGAACAATTTCTGCAATCACATCACCCTTACATCTGGCCACCTAACTCCCCAGACTAAACCAACTTGATTATTATGTGTGGGGCTACATTTGAACAGCCATCCTCTCAAGGAACACTACCAGAATGTGCAGTCATGGCTGTTGAACAATTTCTGCAATCACATCACCCCTTACATCTGGCCACCTAACTCCCCAGACTGGAAACCAACTTGATTATTATTATGTGTGGGGCTGCATTTGAACCAACCATCCTCTTAAGGAACACTAGCAGAATGCAGTCATGGCTGTTGAACAATTTCTGCAATCACATCACCCCTTACATCTGGCCACCTAACTCCCCAGACAGAAACCAACTTGATTATTATGTGTGGGGCTGCATTTCCAGACCAACCATCCTCTTAGGGAACACACCAGAATGCAGTCATGGCTGTTGAACAGATTTCTGCAATCACATCACCCCCTTACATCTGGCCACCTAACTCCCCAGACTGAAACCAACTTGATTATTATGTGTGGGGCTGCATTTGAACCAACCATCCTCTTAGGGAACACTACCAGAATGCAGTCATGGCTGTTGAACAATTTCTGCAATCACATCACCCCCACCCATCTGGCCACCTAACTCTACAGACTGAAACCAACTTGATTATTATATGTGGGGCTGCAGACCAACCATCTCTTAAGGAACATAGCAGAATGCAGTCTGTGGCTGTTGAACAATTTCAATCACATCTGCACACATCTGGCCACTAACTCCCCTGGGCCCCAGAGCCCAACTTGATTGTATGTGTGGGGCTGCATTTCAGAGACCAACCATCCCTCTTAAGGAACACTAGCAGAATGCAGTCATGGCTGTTAGAACTTAATTTCTGCAATCACATCACCCCTTACATCTGGCCACCTAACTCCCCAGACTGAAACCAACTTGATTGTGTAACAGCAGGGCTGCATTTTGGGCTCCAACCATCCTCTTAAGGAACACTACAGAATGCAGTCATGGCTGTTGAACAATTTCTGCAATCACATCACCCGCATCTGGCCACCTAACTCCCCAGACTGAAACCAACTTGATTATTATGTGTGGGGCTGCATTTGAACCAACCATCCTCTTAAGGAACACTACCAGAATGCAGTCATGGCTGTTGAACAATTTCTGCAATCACATCACCCACCACATCTGGCCACCTAACTCACCAGACTGAAACCACCTTGATTATTATGTGTGGGGCTGCATTTGAATAACCATCCTCTTAAAGTAACACTAGCAGATGCAGTATGGCTGTTGACAATTTCTGCAATCACATCCTATACATCTGTGTAACTCCTGATGAAGCTAAACTTGTACATGAGCACTGGAACCAACCATCCTCTTAAAGAATTTTAATGAGGCAGTCCTTGTGCTGTTCCAGAACAATTTCTGCCAAATCACATCTTTTATACATCCTCACACTAGCTCCCAGACTGAAATAACAGACATTGTATAGCTACCTGCCAGCCAGGCAGACAATACGTCTTAAGACTTCTAAATGCAGAGTCATGGTGACAATTTGCAATCACTCACCCTTACATCTGGCCCACTTCTTCAGACAAACCAACTGTTAATAATGATGGCATTTGATAACCATCTCTAGAGACCTGCAGGAAGAATGAGACAGCTTGTTGGACTTGGTTCTGCAATCCCATCACACATCCAGCATATACTAGATGAGAAACCATTTGAACAATATCAATGTGGGCCTGCAACCGACCAAACATGCTCCTACTAGGAACACTAAGCAGGAATGCAGTCATGGCATTGAACAATTTCTGCAATCACATCACTTACCACATCCCAAGCACCTAACTCTCCCAAGACTGAAACCAACTTGATTATTATGTGTGGGGCTGCATTTGAACAACCCATCCTCTTAAGGAACACTACCAGAATGCAGTCATGGCTGTTGAACAATTTCTTAAAATCACATCACCCCTTACATCTGTACCTAACTCCCACAGACTGAAACCAGCCACAGTTATTATGTGTGGGGCCCATTTGAACCAACCATCCTCTTAGGAACACTAGCAGAATACAGTCATGGCTTTATTGAACAATTTCTACCCAAATCACATCTGCCATCTGTACTATGCACACACACAAGAGCAGCAGTTATTATGTGTGGAGACATTTGAACCAACCATCCTCTTAAGGAACACTACCAGAATGCAGTCATGGCTGTTGAACAATTCTGCAATCCACATCACCCCACCTACATCAGCCCACCTAACTCCACAGACTGAAACCAACTTGATTATTATGTGTGGGGCTGCATTTGGTCCTTGTCTCTTAAAGGTACTAGCAGGAGGAATGCAGTCATGGCTGTTGAACAATTTCTGCAATCACATCACCCTTACATCTGGCCACCTAACTCCCCAGACTGGAAACAAGCACAGTTATTATGTGTGAGGCTGCATTTGAACCAGCCCCATCCTCTTGGGAACACTACCAGAATGCAGTCATGGCTGTTAGACAATTTACAATCACATCACCCCTTACATCTGGCCACCCCAACCACCCAGACTGAAACCAACTTGATTATTATGTGTGGGGCTGCATTTGAACCAACCATCCTCTTAAGGAACACTACCAGAATGCAGTCATGGCTGTTGAACAATTTCTGCAATCACATCACCCCTTACATCTGGCCACCTAACTCCCCAGACTGAAACCAACTTGATTATTATGTGTGGGGCTGCATTTGAACCAACCATCCTCTTAAGGAACACTACCAGAATGCAGTCATGGCTGTTGAACAATTTCTGCAATCACATCACCCCTTACATCTGGCCACCTAACTCCCCAGACTGAAACCACCTTGATTATTATGTGTGGGGCATTTGAGCCAGCCATCCTCTTAAGGTACTAGCAGAATGCAGTCATGGCTGTTAGACATTTCTGCAATCCCATCACCCCTTCCATCTGTACCTAACTCCCCAGACTGAAACCACCCAGGTCATTATCCTTGTGGGGCTGCATTTGAACCAACCATCCTCTTAAGGAACACTAGCAGAATGCAGTCATGGCTGTTGAACAATTTCTGCAATCACATCACCCTTACATCTGGCTACCTAATTCCCCAGACTGAAACCACCTTGATTATTATGTGTGGGGCTGCATTTTAGATGACATCCTCTTAAGGAACACTAGCAGAATGCAGTCATGGCTGTTGAACAATTTCTGCAATCATCACCCCTTACATCTGGCCACCTAATTCCCCAGACTGAAACCACCTTGATTATTATGTGTGGGGCTGCATTTGAACCAACCATCCTCTTAAGGGAACACTAGCAGAATGCAGTCATGTGAACAATTTCTGCAATCACATCACCCCTTACATCTGGCCACCTAATACTGACTGAAACCACCTTGATTATTATGTGTGGGAAATGCATTTGAACCAACCATCCTCTTAAGGAACACTAGCAAGAATGCAGTCATGGCCCTGTGTTCATTTCTGCAATCACATCACCCCTTACATCTGGCCACCTAATTCCCCAAAGACTGAAACCACCTTGATTATTATGTGTGGGGCTGCATTTGAACCAACCATCCTCTTAAGGAACACTAGCAGAATGCAGTCATGGCTGTTGAACAATTTCTGCAATCCCATCACCCCTTACATCTGGCCACCTAACTCTGACCAAACCAACTTGATTGGCCATGTGTGGGAACATTGGAACCAACCATCCTCTTAAGGAACACTACCAGAATGCAGTCATGGCTGTTGAACAATTTCTGCAACCACATCACCCCTTACATCTGGCCACTAACTCCCAGACTGAAACCAACTTGATTATTATGTGTGGGGCTGCACATTTTGAGCTTAACCATCTCTTCAAGGAACTGCTAGCAGAATGCAGTCATGGCTGTTGAACAATTTCTGCAATCACATCACCCCTTACATCTGGCCACCTAACTCCCCAGACTGAAACCAACTTGATTATTATGTGTGAGGCTGCATTTGAACCAACCATCCTCTTAAGGAACATGGCAGATACGGTCATAGGCTGTTGAACAATTTCTGCAACCACATCACCTTACATCTGGCCACCTAACTCCCCAGACTGAAACCAACTTGATTATTATGTGTGGGGCTGCATTTGAGCAACCATCCTCTTGAACACTAGCAGAATGCAGTCATGGCTGTTGAACTGTTTCTGCAATCACATCACCCCTTACATCTGGCCACCTAATTCCCCAGACTGAAACCACCTTGATTATTATGTGTGGGGCTGCATTTGAACCAACCATCTCTTAAGGAGACACTACCAGAATGCAGTCATGGCTGTTGAACAATTTCTGCAACCACATCACCCCTTACATCTGGCCACCTAACTCCCCAGACTGAAACCAACTTGATTATTATGTGTGGGGCTGCATTTGAACCAACCATCCTCTTAGGGAACACTACCAGAATGCAGTCATGGCTGTTGAACAATTTCTGCAATCATCACCCCTTACATCGGCACCTAACTCCCCAGACTGAAACCAACGGTGTGTAGTGTGGGGCTGCATTTGAACCCAGCCATCCTCTTAAGGAACACTAGCAGAATGCAGTCATGGCTGTTGAACAATTTCTGCAATCCCCACATCACCCCTTACATCTGGCCACCTAACTCCCCAGACTGAAACCAACTTGATTATTATGTGTGGGGCTGCATTTGGACCAACCATCCTCTTAAGGAACACTAGCAGAATGCAGTCATGGCTGTTAGACAATTTCTGCAATCACATCACCCCTTACATCTGGCCACCTAATTCCCCAGACTGAAACCAACTTGATTATTATGTGTGGGGCTGCATTTGAACCAACCATCCTCTTAAGGAACACTAGCAGAATGCAGTCATGGCTGTTGAACAATTTCTGCAACCACATCACCCCTTACATCTGGCCACCCTAACTCCCCAGACTGAAACCAACTTGATTATTATGTGTGGGGCTGCATTTGAACCAACCATCCCTCTTAAGGAACACTAGCAGAATGCAGTCATGGCTGTTGAACAATTTCTGCAATCACATCACTTACATCTGGCTACCTAATTCCCCAGACTGAAACCACCTTGATTATTATGTGTGGGGCTGCATTTGAACCAACCATCCTCTTAAGGAACACTAGCAGAATGCAGTCATGGCTGTTGAACAATTTCTGCAATCACATCACCCCTTACATCTGGCCACCTAATTCCCCAGACTGAAACCAACTTGATTATTATGTGTGGGGCTGCATTTGAACCAACCATCCTCTTAAGGAACACTAGCAGAATGCAGTCATGGCTGTTGAACAATTTCTGCAATCACATCACCCCTTACATCTGGCCACCTAATTCCCAGACTGGAAACCAACTTGATTATTATGTGTGGGGCTGCATTGAATAACCATCCTCTTAAGGAACACTAGCAGAATGCAGTCATGGCTGACTGAACAATTTCTGCAATCACATCACCCTTACATCTGGCCACCTAATTCCCCAGACTGAGAAAACCAACTTGATTATTATGTGTGGAGCTGCATTTGAACCAACCATCCTCTTAAGGAACACTACCAGAATGCAGTCATGGCTGTTGAACAACAATTTCTGCAACCACATCACCCCTTACATCTGGCCACCTAACTCCCCAGACTGAAACCAACTTGATTATTATGTGTGGGGCTGCATTTGAACCAACCATCCTCTTAAGGAACACTGCAGAATGCAGTCATGGCTGTTGAACAATTTCTGCAATCACATCACCCCTTACATCTGGCCACCTAATTCCCCAGACTGGAAACCAACTTGATTATTATGTGTGGGGCTGCATTTGAACCAACCATCCTCTTAAGGAACACTAGCAGAATGCAGTCATGGCTGTTGAACAATTTCTGCAACCACATCACCCCTTACATCTGGCCACCTAACTCCCCAGACTGAAACCAACTTGATTATTATGTGTGGGGCTGCATTTAGACAACCATCCTCTTAAGGAACACTAGCAGAATGCAGTCATGGCTATTTGAGCAATTTCTGCAATCCCATCACCCCTTACATCTGGCCACCTAACTCCCCAGACTGAAACCCACCTTGATTATTATGTGTGGGGCTGCATTTGAGCCAACCATCCTCTTAAGGAACACTAGCAGAATGCAGTCATGGCTGTTGAACAATTTCTGCAATCACATCACCCCTTACATCTGGCCACCTAATTCCCCAGACTGAAACCACCTTGATTATTATGTGTGGGGCTGCATTTGAACCAACCATCCTCTTAGGAGACACTGTAGAATGCAGTCATGGCTGTTGAACAATTTCTGCAACCACATCACCCCTTACATCTGGCCACCTAACTCCCCAGACTGAAACCAACTTGATTATTATGTGTGGGGCTGCATTTGAACCAACCATCCTCTTAAGGAACACTAGCAGAATGCAGTCATGGCTGTTGAACAATTTCTGCAATCATCACCCCTTACATCTGGCTACCTAATTCCCCAGACTGAAACCACCTTGATTATTGTAATGTGGGGCTGCATTTGAACCAACCATCCTCTTAAGGAACACTAGCAGAATGCAGTCATGGCTGTGGAACAATTTCTGCAATCACATCACCCACCCATCTGGCCACCTAATTCCCCAGACTGAAACCAACTTGATTATTATGTGTGGGGCTGCATTTGAACCAACCATCCTCTTAGGGAACACTAGCAGAATGCAGTCATGGCTGTTGAACAATTTCTGCAATCACGTCACCCCTTACATCTGGCCACCTAATTCCCAGACTGAAACCACCTTGATTATTATGTGTGGGGCTGCATTTGAACCAACCATCCTCTTAGGGAACACTACCAGAATGCAGTCATGGCTGTTGAACAATTTCTGCAACCACATCACCCCTTACATCTGGCCACCTAACTCCCCAGACTGAAACCAACTTGATTATTATGTGTGGGCTGCATTTGAGCCCAACCATCCTCTTAAGGAACACTAGCAGAATGCAGTCATGGCTGTTGAACAATTTCTGCAATCACATCACCCCTTACATCTGGCCACCTAACTCCCAGACTGAAACCACCTTGATTATTATGTGTGGGGCTGCATTTAGAACAGCCATCCTCTTAAGGAACACTAGCAGAATGCAGTCACTGTTGAACAATTTCTGCAATCCATCACCCACATCTGGCCACCTAACCCACCCCAGACTGAAACCACCTTGATTATTATGTGTGGGGCTGCATTTGAACCAACCATCCTCTTAAGGAACACTAGGAGAAATGCAGTCATGGCTGTTGAACAATTTCTGCACAATCCCATCACCCCTTACATCTGGCCACCTAATTCCCCAGACTGAAACCACCTTGATTATTATGTGTGGGGCTGCATTTGAACCAACCATCCTCTTAAGGAACACTACCAGAATGCAGTCATGGCTGTTGAACAATTTCTGCAACCACATCACCCCTTACATCTGGCCACCTAACTCCCCAGACTGAAACCAACTTGATTATTATGTGTGGGGCTGCATTTTGAACCAACCATCCTCTTAAGGAACACTAGCAGAATGCAGTCATGGCTGTTGAACAATTTCTGCAATCCCATCACCCACCATCTGGCCACCTAACTCCCCAGACTGAAACCACCTTGATTATTATGTGTGGGGCTGCATTTGAACCAACCATCCTCTTAAGGAACACTACCAGAATGCAGTCATGGCTGTTGAACAATTTCTGCAATCCCATCACCCCTTACATCTGGCCACCTAATTCCCCAGACTGAAACCACCTTGATTATTATGTGTGGGGCTGCATTTAGCCAACCATCCTCTTAAGGAACACTACCAGAATGCAGTCATGGCTGTTGAACAATTTCTGCAACCACATCACCCCTTACATCTGGCCACCTAACTCCCAGGCTGAAACCACCTTGATTATTATGTGTGGGGCTGCATTTGAACCAACCATCTTAAGGAACACTAGCAGAATGCAGTCATGGCTGTTGAACAATTTCTGCAACCACATCACCCCTTGCCCATCTGGCCACCTAACTCCCCAGACTGAAACCACCTTGATTATTATGTGGGGCTGCATTTGAACCAACCATCCTCTTAAGGAACACTAGCAGAATGCAGTCATGGCTGTTGAACAATTTCTGCAATCCCATCACCCCTTACATCTGGCCACCTAACTCCCCCAGACTGAAGCCTTTTTGATTATTATGTGTGGGGCTGCATTTGAACCAACCCATCCTCTTAAGGAACACTAGCAGAATGCAGTCATGGCTGTTGAACAATTTCTGCAATCCCATCACCCCGCCCATCTGGCCACCTAACTCCCCAGACTGAAACCTTTTTGATTATTATGTGTGGGGCTGCATTTGAACCAACCATCCTCTTAAGGAACACTAGCAGAATGCAGTCATGGCTGTTGAACAATTTCTGCAATCCCATCACCCACCATCCCCAGCCACCTAACTCCCCAAGACCAAACCTTTTTGATTATTATGTGTGGGGCTGCATTTGCTCCAACCATCCTCTTAGAACATAACAGGGCTTCAGTCATGGCTGTTGAACAATTTCTGCAATCCCATCACCCCATACATCTAGCCACCTAACTCCCCAGACTGAAACATTTTTGATTATTATGTGTGGGGCTGCATTTGAACCAACCATCCTCCTTAAGGAACACTAGCAGAATGCAGTCATGGCTGTTGAACAATTTCTGCAATCCATCACCCCTTACATCTGGCCACCTAACTCCCCAGACTGAAACCTTTTTGATTATTATGTGTGGGGCTGCATTTGAACCAACCATCCTCTTAAGGAACACTAGCAGAATGCAGTCATGGCTGTTGAACAATTTCTGCAATCCCATCACCCCTTACATCTGGCCACCCTAACTCCCCAGACTGAAACCTTTTGATTATTATGTGTGGGGCTGCATTTGAGCCAACCATCCTCTTAGGGAACACTAGCAGAATGCAGTCATGGCTGTTGAACAATTTCTGCAATCACATCACCCCTTACATCTGGCCACCTATCCCCAGACTGAGAACCAACTTGATTATTATGTGTGGGGCTGCATTTGAACCAACCATCTGAGGAACACTAGCAGAATGCAGTCATGGCTGTTGAACAATTTCTGCAATCCCATCACCCCTTACATCTGGCCACCTAACTCCCAGACTGAAACCTTTGATTATTATGTGTGGGGCTGCATTTGAACCAACCATCCTCTTAAGGAACACTAGCAGAATGCAGTCATGGCTGTTGAACAATTTCTGCAATCCCATCACCCCATACATCTGGCAGCCACCTAACCACCCAGACTGAAACCTTTTGATTATTATGTGTGGGGCTGCATTTGAACCAACCATCCTCTTAAGGAACACCAGCAGAATGCAGTCATGGCTGTTGAACAATTTCTGCAATCCCATCACCCCATACATCTGGCCACCCTAACTCCCAGACTGAAACCTTTTTGATTATTATGTGTGGGGCTGCATTTGAACCAACCATCCTCTTGAGGAACACTAGCAGGCCACAGTCATGGCTGTTGAACAATTTCTGCAATCCCATGCACTTACATCTGGCCACCTAACTCCCCAGACTGAAACCTTTTGATTATTATGTGTGGGGCTGCATTTGAACCAACCATCCTCTTAAGGAACACTAGCAGAATGCAGTCATGGCTGTTGAACAATTTCTGCAATCCCATCACCCTTACATCTGGCCACTAACTCCCCAGACTGGAAACCTTTTTGATTATTATGTGTGGGGCTGCATTTGAACCAACCATCCTCTTAAGGAACACTAGCAGAATGCAGTCATGGCTGTTGAACAATTTCTGCAATCCCATCACCCCTTACATCTGGCCACCTAACTCCCCAAAGACTGAAACCTTTTTGATTATTATGTGTGGGGCTACCATTTGAACCAACCATCCTCTTAAGGAACACTAGCAGAATGCAGTCATGGCTGTTGAACAATTTCTGCAATCCACATCACCACCCATCTGGCCACCTAACTCCCCAGACTGAAACCTTTGCAGTTATTATGTGTACAGGGCTGCATTTTACAAGACAAACCATCTCTTAAGGAACACCAGAATGCAGTCATGGCTGTTGAACAATTTCTGCAATCCCATCACCCCTTACATCTGTACCTAACTCCCCAGACTAAGTATTTTGATTATTATGTGTAGGAATGCATTTTGGACAACCATCCTCTTAAGACACTAGCAGAATGCAGTCATGAGCATTGAACAATTTCTGCAATCCCATCACCCCTTACATCTGTACCTAACTCCCCAGACTGAAACCTTTTTGATTATTATGTGTGGGGCACATTGACCAACCATCCTCTTAAGGAACACTAGCAGAATGCAGTCATGGCTGTTGAACAATTTCTGCAATCCCATCACCCCTTACATCTGGCCACCTAACTCCCCAGACTGGAAACCTTTTGATTATTATGTGTGGGGGCTGCATTTGAACCAACCATCCTCTTAAGGAACACTAGCAGAATGCAGTCATGGCTGTTGAACAATTTCTGCAATCACATCACACCCCTTACATCTGGCTACCTAACTCCCAGACTGAAACCACCTTGATTATTATGTGTGGGGCTGCATTTGAACCAACCATCCTCTTAAGGAACACTAGCAGAATGCAGTCATGTGTTAAGACAATTTCTGCAATCCCATCACCCTTCACATCTGGCCCACCTAACTCCCCAGACTGAAACCTTTTTGATTATTATGTGTGGGGCTGCATTTGAACCAACCATCCTCTTAAGGAACTGGCAGAATGCAGTCATGGCTGTTGAACAATTTCTGCAATCCCATCACCCCTTACATCTGGCCACCTAACTCCCCAGACTGAAACCTTTTTGATTATTATGTGTGGGGCTGCATTTGAACCAACCATCCTCTTAAGGAACACTAGCAGAATGCAGTCATGGCTGTTGAACAATTTCTGCAATCCCATCACCCCTTACATCTGGCCACCTAACTCCCCAGACTGAAACCTTTTTGATTATTATGTGTGGGGCTGCATTTGAACCAACCATCCTCTTAAGGAACACTAGCAGAATGCAGTCATGGCTGTTGAACAATTTCTGCAATCCCATCACCCCTTACATCTGGCCACCTAACTCCCCAGACTGAAACCTTTTTGATTATTATGTGTGGGGCTGCATTTTGAACCAACCATCCTCTTAAAGACACCTAGCAGAATGCAGTCATGGCTGTTGAACAATTTCTGCAATCCCATCACCCTTACATCTGGCCACCTAACTCCCCAGACTGAAACCTTTTTGATTATTATGTGTGGGGCTGCATTTGAACCAACCATCCTCTTAAGGAACACTAGCAGAATGCAGTCATGGCTGTTGAACAATTTCTGCAATCCCATCACCCCTTACATCTGGCCACCTAACTCCCCAGACTGAAACCTTTTTGATTATTATGTGTGGGGCTGCATTTGAACCAACCATCCTCTTAAAGAACACTAGCAGAATGCAGTCATGGCTGTTGAACAATTTCTGCAATCACATCACCCCTTACATGTGGCCACCTAACTCCCCAGACTGAAACCACCTTGATTATTATGTGTGGGGCTGCATTTGAACCAACCATCCTCTTAAGGAACACTAGCAGAATGCAGTCATGGCTGTTGAACAATTTCTGCAATCACATCACCCCTTACATCTGGCCACCTAACTCCCCAGACTGAAACCTTTTTGATTATTATGTGTGGGGCTGCATTTGAACCAACCATCCTCTTAAGGAACACTAGCAGAATGCAGTCATGGCTGTTGAACAATTTCTGCAATCACATCACCCCTTACATGTGGCCACCTAACTCCCCAGACTGAAACCACCTTGATTATTATGTGTGGGGCTGCACGAACCAACCATCCCTCTTAAGGAACACTAGCAGAATGCAGTCATGGCTGTTGAACAATTTTTGCCACAATCCCATCACCCACGCATCTGGCCACCTAACTCCCCAGACTGAAACCTTTTGATTATTATGTGTGGGGCTGCATTTGAACCAACCATCCTCTTAAGGAACACTAGCAGAATGCAGTCATGGCTGTTGAACAATTTCTGCAATCACATCACCCCTTACATGTGGCCACCTAACTCCCCAGACTGAAACCACCTTGATTATTATGTGTGGGGCTGCATTTGAACCAACCATCCTCTTAAGGAACACTAGCAGAATGCAGTCATGGCTGTTGAACAATTTCTGCAATCCCATCACCACTTACATCTGGCCACCTAACTCCCCAGACTGAAACCTTTTTGATTATTATGTGTGGGGCTGCATTTGAACCAACCATCCTCTTAAGGAACATAGCAGAATGCAGTCATGGCTGTTGAACAATTTCTGCAATCACATCACCCCTTACATGTGGCCACCTAACTCCCCAGACTGAAACCACCTTGATTATTATGTGTGGGGCTGCATTTGAACCAACCATCCTCTTAAGGAACACTAGCAGAATGCAGTCATGGCTGTTGTTGAACAATTTCTGCAATCCCATCACCCCTTACATCTGGCCACCTAACTCCCCAGACTGAAACCTTTTTGATTATTATGTGTGGGGCTGCATTTGAACCAACCATCCTCTTAAGGAACACTAGCAGAATGCAGTCATGGCTGTTGAACAATTTCTGCAATCCCATCACCCCTTACATCTGGCCACCCTAACTCCCAGACTGAAACCTTTTTGATTATTTTATGTGTGGGGCTGCATTTGAACCAAGCCATCCTCTTAAGGAACACTAGCAGAATGCAGTCATGGCTGTTGAACAATTTCTGCAACCACATCACCCTTACATCTGGCCACCTAACTCCCCAGACTGAAACCACCTTGATTATTATGTGTGGAGATGCATTTGAACCAACCATCCCCTCTTAAGGAACACTAGCAGAATGCAGTCATGGCTGTTGAACAATTTCTGCAATCACATCACCCCTTACATCTGGCCACCTAACTCCCCAGACTGAAACCACCTTGATTATTATGTGTGGGGCTGCATTTGAACCAACCATCCTCTTAAGGAACACTAGCAGAATGCAGTCATGGCTGTTAGACAATTTCTGCAATCACATCACCCCTTACATCTGGCCACCCTAACTCCCCAGACTGAAACCACCTTGATTATTATGTGTGGGGCTGCATTTTCATTCAACCATCCCTCTTAAGGAACACTAGCAGAATGCAGTCATGGCTGTTGAACAATTTCTGCAATCACATCACCCCTTACATCTGGCCACCTAACTCCCCAGACTGAAACCAACTTGAGTTATTATTATGTGTGGGGCTGCATTTGAACCAACCATCCTCTTAAGGAACACTAGCAGAATGCAGTCATGGCTGTTGAACAATTTCTGCAATCACATCACCCCTTACATCTGGCCACCTAACTCCCCAGACTGAAACCAACTTGATTATTATGTGTGGGGCTGCATTTAGACCAATAATACTTAAGGAACACTAGCAGAATGCAGTCATGGCTGTTGAACAATTTCTGCAATCACATCACCCCTTACATCTGGCCACCTAACTCCCCAGACTGAAACCAACTTGATTATTATGTGTGGGGCTGCATTTGAACCAGCCATCCTCTTAAGGAACACTAGCAGAATCAGTCATGGCTGAACAATTTCTGCAATCACATCACCCCCTTACATCTGGCCACCTAACTCCCCAGACTGAAACCAACTTGATTATTATGTGTGGGGCTGCATTTGAACCAACCATCCTCTTAAGGAACACTAGCAGAATGCAGTCATGGCTGTTGAACAAATTTCTGCAATCCCATCACCCCTTACATCTGGCCACCTAACTCCCCAGACTGAAACCTTTTTGATTATTATGTGTGGGGCTGCATTTGAACCAACCATCCTCTTAAGGAACACTAGCAGAATGCAGTCATGGCTGTTGAACAATTTCTGCAATCCCATCACCCCTTACATCTGGCCACCTAACTCCCCAGACTGAAACCTTTTTGATTATTATGTGTGGGGCTGCATTTGAACCAACCATCCTCTTAAGGAACACTAGCAGAATGCAGTCATGGCTGTTGAACAATTTCTGCAATCACATCACCCCTTACATCCTGGCCACCTAACTCCCCCAGACTGAAACCAACAGTTGTATGTGTGGGGCTGCATTTGAACCAACCATCCTCTTAAGGAACACTAGCAGAATGCAGTCATGGCTGTTGAACAATTTCTGCAATCATCACCCCTTACATCTGGCCACCTAACTCCCCAGACTGAAACCACCTTGATTATTATGTGTGGGGCTGCATTTGAACCAACCATCCTCTTAAGGAACACTAGCAGAATGCAGTCATGGCTGTTGAACAATTTCTGCAATCACATCACCCCTTACATCTGGCCACCTAACTCCACAGACTGAAACCAACTTGATTATTATGTGTGGGGCTGCATTTGAACCAACCATCCTCTTAGAAGACACTAGCAGAATGCAGTCATGGCTGTTGAACAATTTCTGCAATCACATCACCCCTTACATCTGGCCACCTAACTCCCCAGACTGAAACCACCTTGATTATTATGTGTGGGGCTGCATTTGAACCAACCATCCTCCTTAGGGAACACTAGCAGAATGCAGTCATGGCTGTTGAACAATTTCTGCAATCCCATCACCCCTTACATCTGGCCACCTAACTCCCCAGACTGAAACCTTTTTGATTATTATGTGTGGGGCTGCATTTGAACCAACCATCCTCTTAAGGAACACTAGCAGAATGCAGTCATGGCTGTTGAACAATTTCTGCAATCCCATCACCTTACATCTGGCCACCTAACTCCCCAGACTGAAACACCTTTTTGATTATTATGTGTGGGGCTGCATTTGAACCAACCCATCCTCTTAAGGAACACTAGCAGGGCAGTCATGGCTGTTGAACAGGCTGCAATCCCATCACCCCTTACATCTGGCCACCTAACTCCCCAGACTGAAACCTTTTTGATTATTATGTGTGGGGCTGCATTTGAACCAACCATCCTCTTAGGGAACACTAGCAGAATGCAGTCACATGGCTGTTGAACAATTTCTGCAGTAAAAACCACCCCTTACATGTGAGCCACCTAACTCCCCAGACTGAAACCACCTTGATTATTATGTGTGGGGCTGCATTTGAACCAACCATCCTCCTTAAGGAACACTAGCAGAATGCAGTCATGGCTGTTGAACAATTTCTGCAATCACATCACCCCTTACATCTGGCCACCTAACTCCCCAGACTGAAACCACCTTGATTATTATGTGTGGGGCTGCATTTGAACCAACCATCCTCTTAGGGAACACTAGCAGAATGCAGTCATGGCTGTGAACAATTTCTGCAATCCCATCACCCCTTACATCTGGCCACCTAACTCCCCAGACTGAAACCTTTTTGATTATTATGTGTGGGGCTGCATTTGAACCAACCATCCTCTTAAGGAACATAGCAGAATGCAGTCATGGCTGTTGGACATTTCTGCAATCACATCACCCCTTACATCTGGCCACCTAACTCCCCAGACTGAAACCACCTTGATTATTATGTGTGGGGCTGCATTTGAACCAACCATCCTCTTAAGGGCACTAGCAGAATACAGTCATGGCTGTTGAACAATTTCTGCAATCCCATCACCCCTTACATCCCAGCCACACAACTCCCCAGACTGAAACCTTTTGATTATTATGTGTGGGGCTGCATTTTGAACCATACATCCTCTTAAGGAACACTAGCAGAATGCAGTCATGGCTGGTGAACAATTTCTGCAATCCCATCACCCCTTACATCTGGCCACCTAACTCCCAGACTGAAGTATTTTTGATTATTATGTGGGGCTGCATTTGAACCAGCCATCCTCTTAAGGAACACTGGCAGAATGCAGTGTCCTTGGCTGTTGAACAATTTCTGCAATCACATCACCCCTTACATCTGGCCACCTAACTCCCCAGACTGAAACCAACTTGATTATTATGTGGGGCTGCATTTGAACCAACCATCCTCTTAAGGAACACTAGCAGAATGCAGTCATGGCTGTTGAACAATTTCTGCAATCACATCACCCCTTACATCTGGCCACCTGCTCCCCAGACTGAAACCACCTTGATTATTATGTGTGGGGCTGCATTTGAACCAACCATCCTCTTAAGGAACACTAGCAGAATGCAGTCATGGCTGTTGAACAATTTCTGCAATCCATCACCCCTTACATCTGGCCACCTAACTCCCCAGACTGAAACCTTTTTGATTATTATGTGTGGGGCTGCATTTGAACCAACCATCCTCTTAAGGAACACTAGCAGAATGCAGTCATGGCTGTTGAACAATTTCTGCAATCCCATCACCCCTTACATCTGGCCACCTAACTCCCCAGACTGAAACCTTTTTGATTATTATGTGTGGGGCTGCATTTGAACCAACCATCCTCTTAAGGAACACTAGCAGAATGCAGTCATGGCTGTTGAACAATTTCTGCAAATCCCATCACTTACCATCTTGACACTAACTCCCAGACTGAAACCTTTTGACTGTGTGTGGATGGGATGCATTTTGAACCAACCATCCTCTTAAGGAACACTAGCAGAATGCAGTCATGGCTGTTGAACAATTTCTGCAATCACATCACCCCTTACATCCTGGCCACCTAACTCCCCAGACTGAAACCAACTTAGTTATTATGTGTGGGGCTGCATTTGAACCAACCATCCTCTTAAGGAACACTAGCAGAATGCAGTCATGGCTGTTGAACAATTTCTGCAATCACATCACCCCTTACATCTGGCCACCTAACTCCCCAGACTGAAACCACCCCAACCTTGATTATTATGTGTGGGGGGCTGCATTTGAACCAACCATCCTCTTAAGGAACACTAGCAGAATGCAGTCATGGCTGTTGAACAATTTCTGCAATCCCATCACCCCCTTACATCTGGCCACCTAACTCCCCAGACTGAAACCTTTTTGATTATTATGTGTGGGGCTGCATTTGAACCAACCATCCTCTTGGGAACACTAGCAGAATGCAGTCATGGCTGTTGAACAATTTCTGCAATCCCATCACCCCTTACATCTGGCCACCCTAACTCCCCAGACTGAAACCTTTTTGATTATTATGTGTGGGGCTGCATTTGAACCAACCATCCTCTTAAGGAACACTAGCAGAATGCAGTCATGGCTGTTGAACAATTTCTGCAATCACATCACCCCCGCATCTGGCCACCTAACTCCCCAGACTGAAACCAACTTGATTATTATGTGTGGGGCTGCATTTCGAACCAACCATCCTCTTAAGGAACACTAGCAGAATGCAGTCATGGCTGTTGAACAATTTCTGCAATCACATCACCCCTTACATCTGGCCACCCTAACTCCCCCAGACTGAAACCAACTTGATTATTATGTGTGGGGCTGCATTTGAACCAACCATCCTCTTAGGGAACACTAGCAGAATGCAGTCATGGCTGTTGAACAATTTCTGCAATCCCATCACCCCTTACATCTGGCCACCTAACTCCCCAGACTGAAACCTTTTTGATTATTATGTGT